>VWZG01009759.1:325592-390493 GCA_013396735.1 Grallaria varia | reverse complement strand
AAAAAAAAAAAAAAAAAGTAGAAAAAACCAAGATGGGAATAAATGATGATGAAAATTACATACCTACTTAAGACACTGGGGAAATGATTCCAAGAAAGCTCATCTTTGGTGAGACATTTGTGTCATCATGTTGACATGGTCGTTACATCAGCATGGGCAATGGACCACGGCCCTACACCTATCAAAGCCAGAGCAGGCAGTCTGTTTGTGGAAAGAGTTTCATTCAGGCCTAGAGTTGGCAGAATGCTCTGTCAACAACCTTTTGTGATGCAAAATTACAGCAAAACCATTTCCCCTCCCTTCTTTCTACTTCTTTGTGAGGAGAGATCTTTGGGAAGTGGACATCTGTAACTACAGTGGTCAGATCTGGTCCTGTACTGGTTCTGTTGGGGTTTTGTTCATGCTGTAAATGAACCAAGGTCCAACTGGCCAAGATCCAAAGTATTCTGAGAGGTGCATTTTCCTTCCTATAATGCAGCATACATGATCTTCTCTGTTCTTACTTGAAAGAGATGTTTGGGTGAATCAATACAGGAGAGTGATATTTTCAAAACTAAAACCTGCCTAGTTGAAAACAAATAGATTCCTGAGAGAAAAAAAAAACACCAAAAAGCCCCAACTAAAAGTCAATAATAATGTTTCTATATAAAGTGATTTACTCACAAACTGTTCAAGCAGAGCTGTTAAGCAATCCATGCTTAATCTTTAAAATAAAAAAATTAAAAAAAAATTAAATTCCCCCTATCCCCCCCAAAAATCCAGACACAATTACTTTTCTTTGAAAACACAACCTGACACTCAAGTTATCACACTGAAAGGAAAGTTTCCAATAGCTTCAGCACCTATGTTCTGATGAAAAATTAAGATAATTGTAAAGGCCTATCAGGCCTTTTTATTTTTCTTTTTTTTCTAAAACTTCTCTGTAGTACACAGGGATTTGACAGGATAGTCATGCAATGAAAGCTAATGGAGATATAACCATAAGAATGGTGAAAGATTTTGAAACTTGATAGTCTTGTTCTCACTGGCTGTTGTAATATAACAAAAATGGTCATTCTACTCAAATTTAAAGAATGGACAGGTAGCTAAAAGAAAATAATTTTGTTGAAACGCAAAGAAAGGCAGAAGTGAAACAAAGTAAACGGCTAGGGAACTAGGAAGGAGGCGAAGAGTATATAACAAGATGGTGTTCTAGATGTCCCCAGCTTGGGGAAGTCAGTGGTAGCATCAGGAGATACACTTGTGGCTGAAACAAAAGGAAATTTCTCTGGCCTCAGAATCCAGCGCACAAAGATCAGCTACAGCGTCGATAGAGAAAGAAGGGGCGGCAGCTGAGGATCAGAGGAATTAACCTGCTGCTTTTTCAAAGTTGTCTCCAAGAGAAAAGTACAGTTATCTTGCAGTAGGTAAGGAACGGTGATGAAGAATAAACATTCATGAGAAGCCTGTACAAGACTATTACATGGAAGCTCTTTGGCTTTTTTCCCTAATCCCTGCTGTCCTTATTAGGAATGTCCCCAGGCTCTTTCTCCCACCTCTTTAGTTGAAGTAGTAACTCGTTGGTTGTGAAACATCTCATTATGGCTTTGCGGAATTACCTAAGACCCAAGGCAGCTGCAGTGCCCATTGTGTCCCAGGCAATTAATTGGGCATGAGTACCTCCTCGATGCTGTTGTACTGTAAACACTATATGTTACTAGCAGAGGATTAATCTACTTTGTTTTACTGCACACACGTTGGAGATGATGACTCAGATTATTCATGCTTTGTGTTGCTTTGTTTAGTATTCATTCTTCCTTTTCTTACCTATCAGATTCTTTATTGTTCTTATCATTTTGGACACATTATAGCAAAGGTGAGATAGCCCGCATGAAGGGGCATGTTTTGCCTCCTTAATTTTGTATATCACAAGTGCTCAAAAGTCAGTTTTAACATAATGCCCTAAAACTCTTCTAATTTTATTTTTTTTTCAGGAGGATTTTTTCTAGAACACAGAGCAGGAATTAACATGATCTGAACTGTTATATCTGGAACAAAATTCCAACCCAAAGAGAATGCAAATATTTTATCAATAATTTGAAGAGCATGCTGCAAGTGATGTTTGAAAAGCATAGAATTGCCCGTGGCAGGGAGCCAGGTACCACTGTCCTTTGCTCACTGAAGTCATTGTTGTTGCTAGGATTTTTTGGTTTTGTTTCGCTGGTGAGTTGGGGCTTTTTTTCCTTTTCACTGCTCATTTGATTTCAGAAAATGCTTTCAGTGAATTCTGATTGGTTGTAACATGTTTTTGCCTGTTGGTATGTATGTCAATACATCCAGCATTTTGGAATTGCTCTCCTGATGGTTTTTTTTCCGTTCATTTTTTTGGTTTGTTGCTTCATTTTATAATAGTGGTTTAACCAGGCCGTGTTGAATTTAAAGGCCAGTTGGCGCAGTCTGAGTAAAGAGGTGCCCTGACACCCATTCAGAAACACCACGACCTACTGCAAAGCCAATCAGCAGTGCTGGGCAGGTGGGCGCAAATCATCAGCAGTACCGGGATTCCCAAACTTGTTCTTTCTCGGGGCAATGTGCTAAATGTAGTCATTTATTTGAGTCTTTAAGCCACTCAAGAAACCAGTCCGGATTGTGGGAAAGCCCAGCTAGACTGAGAAGTTCTTATATAGGGTTTCACATGCCATGGAAAGGAGGAAACGTGGATGTGCATATTGAACCAAATATATGTGAGTAGTGAGTGCAATAGAAGTGGAAAAAAAGGTGATGATTCTTGCTTATATAATTACTCTGCTTTCTTTCTGAATTACTGTCTTCAAAAGGTGCAGAGGCTCTATAAAAGCCTATGGATGCTTCATGAATTCTTCCTATAACCTGGTCTCAAAACATTATATGGTCAAGGTCATTTTTTCACTTTAAATACCATATGACTCTTTCTCTGAAATTATCTGTTAGAAACATCCTGTACATGTAACTAACTGCTCTGAACAGCTGCTATGTATCTGAACCTGAGGACTGTGTGGCCAGGACCAGCACATAAGAAATCAATAGGTCATTGAGATATATGTACCAGACTGGATGAACACTGAGCCAGGAGAATTTCATTGGAAGGCAATACAGACAATGGAGTATGGGAAAATACTGTGAGCTATTATCAGACTGAAAGGAAAGAAATTGGAGCTTATAGTTGCTCTTTGTAAGAACAGAACAAACTGATGATTAGGAAAATATGTCAATTTAGCTTTTTTTTTTTCTTCTTCACTCATGTTTTGGCTCTTCAAGGTAAAAGCCAGAAACTGTAACAGACTGTTGTTGACAAAATGTGTATTGAGGCAGAAGATTGGAATATTATAGCCAAGTTATACAGAGGACCTGATTAAGTTTTAAATGTATGTGCAGCATTCACTGAAACAATTAACTGGTACAAATGTAAGAAAAGATGCATCAGCTCTCCACATGTGTTCAGTCGAGAGCCAGAAAAAACATGTTCACGCCAGTATGAACCATGGTTCAAAGAGCTGGAAAATTCAAGAGACTTTGCCTGAAAGTTTCCACTATTGTTTTTGCTAAAAATACTTTCATTTAAGCTAGCAGTATACCTCATTCTAAGGTACACCACTTTTTTTTTTCTTTCTTTCTTTTGATTTAAGAAAACAGATTTAAATGTCATACCCTTCTGGGCAACTTTAACAGTAAAATAGCCAGTTAGATAAAAGACTATAATTGACATCAATCTTTTCTTTGGAGTTTACTAGTCTATCTTTAAGTCATTAAATATGTATTCACTCTCATGATTTGAAAACATATCTCAATTATGAAAGTTAAATAGAAGACCAACAGATTTCTAAATTAGCAAGAGCTTTTGATGCTTTCAGGCTAAAAAAGAGCTAAAACTGAATCCCCCCTGCCCCCATAATCAAAGAAATAATGCAAAATTTTTTTTTTGTTAAACTGCACACAGTTCTCTCTCAAGGGTTTTTTTAAAAAAAATTTAAATCTGCACTTAGTAGGAAATAATCAAGATGTGATGTACTCTCTGTTTTCCAATGCAGCCTTCCATGGCCATCAGAATTTGAACAGTGAATAATACAGTTTGCTTTTATAGCTTTCCATATGGTATGAATGGATACAAAGGAAGCAATTCTCAACAAAGGTGGAGATATTCACTTCTATGGGCAGAACATCTTTTGTTTTTGAGATTGGGGTTTTTTTGTACTAATATCCCTTATTGTACACCTGACCTTTTTAATAGCACTTTGGAAATTGTTCCTCCCACATTAGCAGTCTGAGGTAAGAGAGTAATTCTGGAAAAGGCAGTTTCTGTAGCTGCTAATGCATATAAGACAGGGGAGAAAGATCTGTGAAAAGATGACAATTCTAATTTATTGTGATTTTAGCTCTTTGCAAGGGTACAAACCAAATATAATTGTAAGGAATTTAGGGCAAACTTAGGAAGCTAATGAAATTTGAAAGAAGAGTACCTTAATAGCAACTAAAATAAAAGATATATCTCTCTGATTCCATGAGTCCTTTCTTCACATGACTGAATTTGTGTGTCCATTCTTGTTTGCCCACACATTTCTTTATGTGTGGGTGCAAAAGAAGTCTAGCTCTCTATCAAAAGTGTGCTTTGGAATGACTAACTCTTGTGCAACACATTTTAAACTATATTTTTAAATAACTTGTTTACTTCAATTTATTATGAAATTGTCCTTGAGTCAAGTTCACTGTTGGGAAATTAATTTAAATACTCATTCTGGCTAACTGATTCAAACACCTAGAAAATTTGGAAAGGCCTTTTTCTTTTAACTTTTTTCCTTTTTTTTTTTTTTTTAGGATAAAGCTAAATAAACATTCATCTGCGAAAAATAAAAAAGTTTAAAATAAAACCAAATGCAATTAATTTATGTAAACACTATAAAACAGGATCCAAAACTTTCAACTTTAAATTGTTAAATAAATAACAAGGATTGCACCGAGCTGGGTAAACACAGAAGTATTTTAATTTCATTCTTTCCAAATTTCCTTTGACTCCAAGTTCCAAATGGAACTTGAATCTTAAAAAACAGCATTTCATTGTTGGAAGCTGATCAAGAGGATGTAGCCTAGCCTTAACAGGCTGTGACTGGCACCTGAGGTTAGACCTTCAAAGAACAAACTATTGGCAATGACAGCAAGAACGCAAAAGTGAATGTCTAGTGTACAGGCTTTGGATTAAAACTATTTCAGAAGTATTTTATGTCTGAAATAAAACAGAATAAAAATAAAAAAAATGTACTTAGTGGACACTTTCACATGCATGACATTTCCACTCAAAATCTATATTTGCTTTTTCTTTTTCTTTTTTTTTTTTTTTAATTAAAAATTAGAGATGTTTCCAAACTTGGAAGTTTAGGGGAAAAAAATTTTACTGTTGACATTTGTTTGCTTTCATAACTTGCTTACGACCTCAGAAAATATAAATTGCATGTTTCCTTGATTTTGCACATTTATTGAAGTGCTTATTTGCTTCTCCTCTACATACAGCCCTACTACAGGCACAAGTAAATTCAGAGAAAGATGGTCGTGTTTGACATAACTAGAATAAGTGTTCAGCAATGTATTGACTATAGTTTGGCCATGGTCTCCTGGAGATGTTAAGGAACACTCTTAACTATTTGTGTGTTATTTGTGGTTCCCAAACAGTTTCATAGAATCATAGAATGGTTTGGATATGAAGGAATCTTAAAGATAGTATAGTTCCAACCCCGCTGCCATGGGCAGGGACACCTTCCACTAGACCAGGTTGCTCCGAGCCCCATCCAGCCTGGTCTAGAACATGACCAGAGATGGAGCATTCACAGCTTCTCTCAGCAATCTGTGCCAGTGCCTCAGCACTATCACAGTGTTTTAGATAATCTAAATCCTTCGCTCCTCTCCAGCTTTCTTGTAGGTCCCCTTTAGGTACTTGAAAGCTGCTGTGAGGTCTCTGCAGAGCCTTCTCATGGCTGAACAATGCCAACTATCTCAGCCTGTCTTCACAGGAGAGGTGCTCCAGTCCTTGATCATCTTCATGGGCCTCCTCTGGACCCGCTCCATATCCTTGTTATGTTGGGGACCACAGAGTTTGACACAGCACTCCAGGTGGGGTCTCACAAGAGCAGAATAGAGGGGGAGAATCACCTCCATCCACCTGCTGGTCACATGTCTTTTGATGCAACCCAGCAATGGGTTGGCTTTCTGGTCTGCAAGTGCACATTGTTGGATCATTTTGAGCTTCCTGTCAACCAACACCCTCAAGTCTTTCTCCTCAGAGCTTATCTCAGTGCATTCCCTGCCCAGCTTGTATCTGTGCTTGGGATTGCCCCAACACAGAAGCATGACCTTACATTTGGCCTTGCTGGACTTCATGAGGTTCGCACAGGCTCACCTCTCAAGTCTGTCCCTCTGGATGACATCCCTTCCCTCTGCATCACATCAAGTCATTGACCACAACTCTTTGAGTGTGACTATGGAGACAATTCCTTATCCATCAAATCCCTGTCTCTCCAGTGTAGACACAAGGCTATTGTGTGGGACAGTGTCAAATTTCAGGGATGTGGTCAAGGTGTATCACTACTGTGTGTTGCATCACATTAATTTTGGTCATTTTTCTGCTCTCCATCATTTCTTTGTCATTTCTGCAGCACTTCTAGTGCAAGGATGACATATGGAATTTTGTCTCTGAAGATGCTCCAGAAAGAGTATGCTTCCAAATCAGCAGGGATCCTCCTCTGGGTGAAAAGCAGTGACAAGCCAGAATAGAGTGGCTGCTTTAGTCTGAAGGGAGGAAATACTTATTCTCCTCTAGTCCAGTGAGAGATAGAGAATGGGGATAGTCTTGCACCAAGAAGATAAATTACAGTAGATTTAGACAGGTGATTTGCTCTGTGCCTTAACAGTTACTCTTTTTTCCAGCATCTCAGCTGGGCAGTTTAGACAGCGGAGTGTGGGTGGTTGCTGTTTTTTGATTGTAAGGTCTGAAAGTGCAGAAAAAAAGGACACCTTTGCTTGATATTTCCAGAAGAAAGTGTACTGTCAAAGTCAAACTGAAACCTTGCAGCATACGGGGATAGGGGGAAGACACAGGTTTTTGAGACTTAAAATAAGTTCATGTGTATGTATTTTCAAATGAACATATCCCAACATGGTGACTAAAGTTCTCCTTGGATCTTTGAATCCAGGGATCCTTGGATTGATGGGGCTGCTATGCAACTGAGTAGTAGCTTTGAGGAACTGTCCTAACTGCAGGTTAGGACACTAACTGTCTCTTCTGCCCCTTCCTGTTGGGACTGAAAGCTCCATCCACAGGGCAGTATGTAACANTATTTTAATTTCATTCTTTCCAAATTTCCTTTGACTCCAAGTTCCAAATGGAACTTGAATCTTAAAAAACAGCATTTCATTGTTGGAAGCTGATCAAGAGGATGTAGCCTAGCCTTAACAGGCTGTGACTGGCACCTGAGGTTAGACCTTCAAAGAACAAACTATTGGCAATGACAGCAAGAACGCAAAAGTGAATGTCTAGTGTACAGGCTTTGGATTAAAACTATTTCAGAAGTATTTTATGTCTGAAATAAAACAGAATAAAAATAAAAAAAATGTACTTAGTGGACACTTTCACATGCATGACATTTCCACTCAAAATCTATATTTGCTTTTTCTTTTTCTTTTTTTTTTTTTTTAATTAAAAATTAGAGATGTTTCCAAACTTGGAAGTTTAGGGGAAAAAAATTGTACTGTTGACATTTGTTTGCTTTCATAACTTGCTTACGACCTCAGAAAATATAAATTGCATGTTTCCTTGATTTTGCACATTTATTGAAGTGCTTATTTGCTTCTCCTCTACATACAGCCCTACTACAGGCACAAGTAAATTCAGAGAAAGATGGTCGTGTTTGACATAACTAGAATAAGTGTTCAGCAATGTATTGACTATAGTTTGGCCATGGTCTCCTGGAGATGTTAAGGAACACTCTTAACTATTTGTGTGTTATTTGTGGTTCCCAAACAGTTTCATAGAATCATAGAATGGTTTGGATATGAAGGAATCTTAAAGATAGTATAGTTCCAACCCCGCTGCCATGGGCAGGGACACCTTCCACTAGACCAGGTTGCTCCGAGCCCCATCCAGCCTGGTCTAGAACATGACCAGAGATGGAGCATTCACAGGTTCTCTCAGCAATCTGTGCCAGTGCCTCAGCACTATCACAGTGTTTTAGATAATCTAAATCCTTCGCTCCTCTCCAGCTTTCTTGTAGGTCCCCTTTAGGTACTTGAAAGCTGCTGTGAGGTCTCTGCAGAGCCTTCTCATGGCTGAACAATGCCAACTATCTCAGCCTGTCTTCACAGGAGAGGTGCTCCAGTCCTTGATCATCTTCATGGGCCTCCTCTGGACCCGCTCCGTATCCTTGTTATGTTGGGGACCACAGAGTTTGACACAGCACTCCAGGTGGGGTCTCACAAGAGCAGAATAGAGGGGGAGAATCACCTCCATCCACCTGCTGGTCACATGTCTTTTGATGCAACCCAGCAATGGGTTGGCTTTCTGGTCTGCAAGTGCACATTGTTGGATCATTTTGAGCTTCCTGTCAACCAACACCCTCAAGTCTTTCTCCTCAGAGCTTATCTCAGTGCATTCCCTGCCCAGCTTGTATCTGTGCTTGGGATTGCCCCAACACAGAAGCATGACCTTACATTTGGCCTTGCTGGACTTCATGAGGTTCGCACAGGCTCACCTCTCAAGTCTGTCCCTCTGGATGACATCCCTTCCCTCTGCATCACATCAAGTCATTGACCACAACTCTTTGAGTGTGACTATGGAGACAATTCCTTATCCATCAAATCCCTGTCTCTCCAGTGTAGACACAAGGCTATTGTGTGGGACAGTGTCAAATTTCAGGGATGTGGTCAAGGTGTATCACTACTGTGTGTTGCATCACATTAATTTTGGTCATTTTTCTGCTCTCCATCATTTCTTTGTCATTTCTGCAGCACTTCTAGTGCAAGGATGACATATGGAATTTTGTCTCTGAAGATGCTCCAGAAAGAGTATGCTTCCAAATCAGCAGGGATCCTCCTCTGGGTGAAAAGCAGTGACAAGCCAGAATAGAGTGGCTGCTTTAGTCTGAAGGGAGGAAATACTTATTCTCCTCTAGTCCAGTGAGAGATAGAGAATGGGGATAGTCTTGCACCAAGAAGATAAATTACAGTAGATTTAGACAGGTGATTTGCTCTGTGCCTTAACAGTTACTCTTTTTTCCAGCATCTCAGCTGGGCAGTTTAGACAGCGGAGTGTGGGTGGTTGCTGTTTTTTGATTGTAAGGTCTGAAAGTGCAGAAAAAAAGGACACCTTTGCTTGATATTTCCAGAAGAAAGTGTACTGTCAAAGTCAAACTGAAACCTTGCAGCATACGGGGATAGGGGGAAGACACAGGTTTTTGAGACTTAAAATAAGTTCATGTGTATGTATTTTCAAATGAACATATCCCAACATGGTGACTAAAGTTCTCCTTGGATCTTTGAATCCAGGGATCCTTGGATTGATGGGGCTGCTATGCAACTGAGTAGTAGCTTTGAGGAACTGTCCTAACTGCAGGTTAGGACACTAACTGTCTCTTCTGCCCCTTCCTGTTGGGACTGAAAGCTCCATCCACAGGGCAGTATGTAACAACTCAAGGGCAGGAACATCCAAAACCAGTCCAGCTGTCTTCAAACTGATTGCGTGCCTATGCCCTGAAAGAGCTGAACACATGATGGCAGTAGGATGCTACAGCTCGGTGTGAGTGGTGGAAATCCAGGACCATAACAACATGAGGCTGACTTGCTTGACTATTTCTAGTAGTTTAATTGACTTGTAAGAAGGGGATACTTGTAAAGATCCACCTTCTAGGAACTGCTTCCAGCTTTATGTCAGAACAGTAAAAATTCTCCCTAAGTTCATCATATCCATGGAGACTTCTTTGTATGCTTGCCACCATGTCCAGTTCACATTTGGGACAGGGAGTGGTAAGCCTTTCCACCATAAATAATGTGAGGAATCTGATTTTAAATCTTACCTCTGTAATTTTAGTGGTTCTTCTCACTTCTTAAGGAAAATGTTACAAAAAGTGTGAGAAATCACCACTTATATCACCTCCTCCATCATACCTTGCAGCTTTCTTTGTCAGCCTGAGGAGTCCTATACAATTTAATCTCACAAGGTACAGCAGCTGTTCTTTACACCACAGAATAATCACCATCTTTCTCCCTATCCTTTTTCCTATAATTCTACTGTATAGAAAAGTTCACCTCTTCAGGGTACAATGAGCAGCACTACAAGGAACTTTTCACTACAATTCAAAACGTTATTAAAATTTTAAATATAAAATGATGGCTCGCCATTCTAACTCACCTCAGCTGGAAACCAGTCATCTATTTATAGGATTTCTTAATCAGTAAACCTCTTAAGTGCTTGCTTAAGTTTTTGCTGGGAAGGGAGGACTCTTTTTGCATGCCTTCATATTCAACATATTCAACATCAAGGTGACTTTCAAAAATCAGATGTGGAGATTCTTTGCAACCAGACTCCTGTCACTGAATCGGTGAGCACCATGTCAGGTGCAGACACATTTGCATTGTCTAAATACAAAGGCAAGGTCACATTTTCTCATATTGTGAACATTTTAGACTTTTGTAAGTTAAAACTGTAAAATTTCTTTTTATTTACCTACAATTCCGCTGCAGAGTTTTAATTACCCAAATGATTCCATCATACCTTTAATTGTAGAGCACACAGAAGTATGGATTCTGAGGTAACAAAGGGAAGATATCAAGAAACGTAGGATCATTAAGGTTGGAAAAGATCTCCAAGTTCATAGAATTCAACTATTAACCTGACACTGCCAGGTCCACCACTGGACCATGTCCCTAAGCACCACAGCTGCGTGTTTTTTGCTCTGCAGAAGAACCTGAGAACCTTGAAAGACTGTAGGATTTCCAAATCTGAGTAACAAGTAGCAGGCAAATACTACCAGATAAAGTGGCTGATGGGTGAGGTGGCAACTTGTTGCTGCCTTCAAACTGGTAACGTTGCTTCCATCATACTCAAATAAGCCCCACTCAGCTAGTTTTGATCTGAGACTTGATATACCCCAAATCAGTCTATTGCAGTAATAAGACTAAATGCACGCTGTTAGCACACATTATAAGGAACTGTTTGATTTCCTGCTGATGAACCCCATAATGTTATCAACTCCTGCAAATGTCTGCCCAAGAGGTGGTCATTCCGAATGGAGAAATAGGAGTTCCCGGTTAGAATTTTTTTAACTCTCATGCAGACACATATATCATCTGTAAGATACACAAATTTCCTGGCTTAAGGAACAAGTAGTTCCTTGAGGCCTGACACGAAGGAAACTTGGTTTCCTATTAAACAAAAGCCTGAGTAATGCTTTCCCCATTTACCACGTTTGTCTCAAGTATGTATTCTCTAGTGCCTAGTAAAAGGAATGGACCTACGTTTGCAGTTGTAGTTGTAGATTCTTCCCCTTGTGCCTTATGGCAGTCTTTCCCACAGTTACAGAATAACCAGTCCTTCTGTTCTCCGCCAGTTTATTTATGGACCAGTAATTTAAAGTTTCATTCTCTTCAAGATTTCCACTGTTACCATTCTAAGTTTTTTTTTGTTTTTTTTTTTTTTAAGTTTACCGATTATGGTTTAAATTCCTTTTTAAAAAAGGTTTTGGATGGCAAGCCAAGCGATCATATGTGACTTTTTTCCATAAAATAATACAATAAAAATAGCTTTTCTTAAAGTTTTAATTTGTGTCTTATGAGAACAAGACCTGGCCGATAGTTGCAGCAAATAATTTTCAAATGAGCACAAGCACTCTGCTACAGATTTTAGAACAAGTCAACAGTGTATGGAAAGGCATGACTGGAGTATCTGGATTTCAAAAATCTTTAGAAAAGATCATTAACTAAAAGCAGTTAAAAGGAATCAAATCACCACAGAATTTTATTTTTTTTTTTTTTGGTGGATTAACAACAGCAGAAAAGAGGAAATAAAGAATAGTATTAGAAAGGTCTAGTTTTAAAGTGGAAAGTTATCCCTGATATCCCCCAGGAATCACTGCTGAGACCCAGATAATTGAATTACACAAACACAATCCAAAGCAGTGAGGTGATAATTTTTTTTAAGTCCTGCAAATTATTCAAACTTGTCAAACAAACTGATCAAGAACTCTCTGACAGTAATGAATGATCAGAAAATGGAATGGAAGGCACAACTTCATGGTGAAAAATGTAAAAGAGGATCATAATCCTACTTACATATTCCCAACAATTGGCTCTGTATTGCTTACTACCACCCAGAAAAGAGACCTTGGTGCAACAACAATGATCCACACACATTAAATGTCACGTGCAATGTTGCATGCTTTCCTTTAGAGAAACAGCATAAAGGATACAGAGAAAAGATAATGACTTGACAACTTACAATCAAAAGGAGTATGGAGATATTCATATGATTAATTTGTTGCTTTTCAGGTCACTGAGACTCCTAGAACATTTGCTCTATTTCAAACACACACATCTTCATTTTTTAATGCCAAATAAATGCTTCTGTCTTCTCTCGGTATCTTCTAAAGTCTAATCTCTTCTTACTGCACCAAAAGTCACATTGGGCTGCGAGAATATTCTGTCCTTCAACATGATGTAAATATTATGATTGATGACTCTCAAATCTCAAATAGGAGGTTTTCTTGAGGCAAGAAATTTTGCACCTTGATTTAATATATTTTACAATGGCTGACTATGGAATGGATTGCAAATGTGAGTTATATGCTTGGTATTAAAGTGAATTGTATTTGGAATGACAGATTTAGCTGCACTGGAAATCTGTAAGTAAGGCATTTAATGCCTTTGTTTTCTTATGAAAATAAGACAGGGCATAATACAAAAGTGAGGAATAATCCTATCAATAAACCACTTAAAATCCTAAATTTCACTACAGTTTTTTAACTCATCACTTGTACAGTTCTCTTAGAAAAGAAAGACAATTTTGTCATTTGTGGCCCACAGGGTCCAATATGAATTTGTAGTTTAACATCGTGCCTTTCCCCACTATTTTTATTGAGATCTAATCACAGAAGTGGAGAGAGAATACATTCTTTAGGCAACAATCAGATAGTACTGATTACTTTGGTCTTTAGAGCTAGGCTTCTCACATAATTTTACATGTCTGAACATGATACATTCAATAGTCAAAAGAAACAAAATGAGACACACTGGAAAAAGCTTTATGGGACCAATTTTAGTTGTCTTCTTTTGGAGGACTTCCTGGAAGTGTATCTTTCTCTCCAGTGACTAAAAGGGAAGATAATTCATAATTTACCATAACCATTGCAGCTCTCTACATTTGGTCAGAGTAACATCATCTTTACTGTCACAATCCAAATTACTGAGTGAGAATACATAAATTCCTTTTGATTTCCTAGTTGTTCTGAACTTTATTTCTTCTTCTTTTCTGTTTCTCCTTCTTCTTCTCCATTTTCTGTCTTTTTTTTTGTCTCATTTCTGGCATGTCATGTTATCAGAGAATATATGATAACATATGTGGTGATCTGGAGCCAGACCCCTTTCCAAATTGAAAGAATATTCTAAATTAAGACACTAAGCCGAGTTCCATTCCTGGAGTATAGCAGCTTTATCTAAATTCAGTCAGAGAGTCAAATCTATTAAATTTTAAGTGCTTAAATAGTTAAATGAGTGTAATTCAATGGACTTTTTTCTTTACAAACTTTCATGAATCCTTTTCCTTCTGATTAAGTAGCATCCTATTCTCCCTCCACTCCAAGGGGGAAAAAACATGGCCTGGCCTTTCATTTATAATTAAAATATTCTGTAATACAGCTGAGCCAAAAATGCTACCTAATCCTTACTCTAGTAAATTGTATAAAAAACACACAACATGTGCTTTAAGCTTTATAAATAATTCAATTGTGCTGACTTGTTGGCCAAAATCTAGCCCACTGAATCTTGAACAGTGTGCTTGGTTAAATAAGTATGCTTAATGTAACCACCCTTTACTGAGATTTACCAGAATGCAAAGACAAACATTATGGCTTAGAAATACACAGTGCAGAAGTATTGGATGGACCTCACTTGGAAACACAAAAATGTAATTACTTTTGTAGAAATCTAATTGAAACTATTTCCTACCTAACTCCCTATTCACCATTTCACTTGCTATTTGCCTACATCCTTTCCCCTGTAATTTAAAGGGAGCTTTACAACATCTAATTTTCAATGTCATTTTTGGAGCAAGACTCCCATTGCTCAACATTTCCTGTCGTTAGTGCGGAAACTAGCTCTTGGCTCTAAGTATAGTACAAACACAAGAGCCTTCCTGTTTTCTCTGCTGTGCCCATTGACCATGGACAATATCTTTCTTCCCAAGACTTGTGTATAATACTCAGTATCTGAGGAGGAAGTAGCAAACATCTTATTGAAGAATGTACTCACAGTATGTAAGAATCTATATCCTGAGAGCTCCATATCCCTGGGAGCAAAGCTCTTCCATTATTCTTACAATCCCTTTTATTTGAGCATTGGCTCCGGGGATATTAAAGAAGATCACTGAGGAAAAATATGTGACAGAAGCTACAGCTTCTGAGGTGCTAAGACGGCTGTTAAGAAAGATACCTATACCTCAAAGAGCGAATAGGTGGTGAGTTTCGGAGGCAGAAAAGCATGTCAAAATTCCTACCCTCACCTGCAGGGCCTGGCTTGGCAAAACAAGAATTGGGATACCATAGGAAGAACGCTAACAGATTACTAAGGCTTATTTAACTTACTAATAGCAAAGGTAGTATCACCATTTTTTCACCTGAGAGCTTTCTAAAAAAATTCCCATTTAAATTTCGCACGCCGTTTTGGTTACTCTTTGCAACCTTGCTCGCTTGAAGAGGGAATCATGATTCAAAAATAGTGTGGGTGTCAACTAACCCGGTTTCTTCTAAAACCTACAGAGTTGGCCCACAACATCCAAACGCTTTAACTTCCGCAAGAAGGTTTTCAGGCAAGGCCTGGGAACTTATGTATCAGCAATAGGAAATGAAGTCTGAGTACTCCGTCAAGAAGAACTGTTTAAATTACCCAACGATTTCATCGAGCAGTAGGGGGCTACTTTTCTTTTTTTCCCACAGGGTCGCATAGAAGGAGCCTTATTGGATCTTCTCCAGCTTGAAGGAAGTGGGGTGGGGGGATCTCTTCAGAGAAAGAAATAATTATTTGGATTATATACTGCGAATAAAAGAAGAGATTCTTGGGAAATTTGGGCTTTTCCACCTTCAGGAGGAGACAGCCCGTTCTCAGGGTTCCCATTCAGCTTGACTGTTGTGTGGCCAGTAGTTAACCTGGCGGGCTGCCCAAGATTTTGCTCATTATGCAAATACCAGGAAGGAAATGGAGATTTTCCGAAGGAGAGGAGGATCTGAGAAAGAAAATGGGTATTGTTACTTCTTGTCTGAATCCAGGCATCATTCTGTGGGACAAAAAGGAGGAACACCTCTGAATATCGGCTTTCTATCTGCCAGATTCTAAAGCTTCTTTATACACGGAGTGATAGGGTTTATTAATTAAGTTTCACTGGGGTATTTACGCTTGGCTATGCTAGAAAAATTAAAAAATTAAATAATTAGCAGCTCTTTGCATGAATGATATAAGACGCTGTATTCAAGTGCATCAAATCAGCAAGAGCTGTGGACAGTTCAAAAGCATTGCCAACTGTCTGATAAAATTTTTGTGGTATATGTAGTTTTTTTCAACTCGAACTTATCCTGTTATGTGAGAATGTCAGTTTTTGTTTAAAAACAAACAGGTCTCGGTTTTGGAGCTAAAGACATGAAGTATAAAATACAACATTCAAAGGGTCAAAAAATAAAAAAAGTCAAATTAAAGAGTTCTCTTTTTATTCACTGTAATCCTATGGATTATGAAGAAAGAGGCTGACTCACTATTTTTTAGTACTCAAGATGACCATCCTGTTCTGTCACAATGCATTACACACATTCAAATACAGAGCAGAGTGGAAGGTTCAGAGCCTTTGCCTTTTGCTGGAAGGCAACACTATGGATCAGAAAATTCTGCTTTATTTCTTTCTTTTTCATCAAATGCAGGGAAACAGGTTATATGACTTTGTTATTTTTCTTCTTCTTAACATATTTTTTTTCAGCCTCTGGTAACATTCACTTGGAATCCCAAGTTTGAGACTTGGCTTGGTTTACACCTCAAGAAAGCATTAAAATGATTTTTTAAAACTCAGGGCTCAAAATTACCTCTCTGCAGATGGCAAACAAAAAGGCTTGTGAATCTCTTGCATACAACCTTGTGCAGGTGATACGCTAATGAAAATGTTCCAAAGGAAAGGAGTGGTAAAAGCTTCCTGTGTTTAATGCGACTCAAAACACTTACAAGTGTGTTTCTTAGTCACTTTGAAGAGGCAGTTTTCAGGGAAGCACTGATACAAAAAAATATACCGCATATTACAAGATGAAGTAAGTGAGAAATTTGCCATTGATTTTGAAGGCACTGTGCTTTCTCTACTTATGTCAGTGGAAAAGCTTTTCTTGTTACAGCCGGGCAGTAGCAGGTGGTGTTTTTTTCCTCTTTACATAATAGAAACAGTACACAGGAGTCAACTGGTTCAGAAGTTGGATTCCCAGTAATCCACTCCCTCTCTTTACTAAGACTGCATAATTGTTTCTGATTTTCTTAAGGTTTAGGAACTATCAAAGGAAAAAAAAAACAATAGTGACAATGCTTATCAAAGATATCAGGAATACTGAAAAGGTTACGGGTTTGTTCTTTTGCACCAATAATGGGCTCAAGCCTAGAAGTGGAGGTTAAGAACAAGCTGGTGTTCATTTCATGCTAGCTCTTTTAATCCATCAATTACCTAGTTAAGAAACTGTGGTAAAATATGTACTTTATATATTGCCATTGGGCATCTGCCAGTTAACATGGACCGTCTGAGTAATAGTTCTAAGAATCGCATGAAACAAATCGGTAGGGGCCAAAATGTTGAAACTTTAATAATACCTTGGGATCAGAACTGCCTTTGGCCTAACACCATGTACCGTATATTTGTCTTGAGAAGTCATCAGATTCTACCATTCAAATGAATATTAATTTTTCTTGGTGTACTGGCAAAGCCTGGGGACATTCTTCTCCCAAGTGCAGGCGGTTCGTTCAGTTTCCAGCAGGGTCCTGTTAATGGTCACAGGGCTGGATTTTGAGGTGATTAGAGGCAGGCACCTGAGCCCCCTGAGTGGAAGTACAGCAGTCTGTGTTCAGCCTGTTGGCCACACTGCAGCAGCTGCATCAGATGTCTTAGAATGGGGTCCAAAAATTACTAGCAGCCTGCCAGGAGGAATCAGAGCTTTGAGCCACCGATAATTAGCCCAAAAGAAATACTGAGCACGGTGGTACAGAGGCAACTCAGGGCCCACAGCCCAGAGTGGGCAAGACCCCAGTTTTGTGGTTTCCAGTACTCACCTGGGAAGAGGGAATCTCAAATTGCAGCCCCAGGTCCAAGTACTGCTCGAGCATTTTATTCAATGTCTGTTTTATTTAAAGTACAGAAAGTGTTATAGACTCCTCCATCACCAGACACCTCACTGACCCAAGCCTCCTAAATTTATTTTTTCAAAGCAGAGAATCTTCCAAAGAAAGAATTGAAGAGTATCCTGGCTATTTTACCTCCCTTCTCTTCTCCACAGGATCACACCAAGCACACAGACAGTTAGGACACTAACAGGAGCGTTACAGGAGTAATGACACAGTCAAGCACGTTATGAGCCTCATATCCTGCTTGTGACAGTCTTCTTCTAATGTCCTGATTGAGATATGCAGGCAGGCTCACTGCTGCAAAAGCAGTGGGAATCCCTACCCCTGTGATTCTCAGAAACTTTGAGTTGCTGTGATCTCCTTTGAAGTTATTGTCCCTGTTTCAAGCCTCCTTGCTGACACTGCATATAGAGGTCTGATTTTTGGAAAGGAGTGGCATGGGAGCAGATAACAAAAAAAAAAAAAACAACAACCAACCAACCAAAAAATCATAAAACAAGGCCTTACATCTTCCCCCACTTTATTCTGGCCATTTGGTGAATGTATCTACCTTTCAAACTCCTTCATTTATCAGATCTTATCATAAGGTTCCCTGTCGTCATTTAGTTTGTTTCAGTGTGTGATTCCTTTATAATCCTCATCCCCATTCTCCAGGAATACTTTCTTACCTACTCTTCTGTTCCCTTTACAAATTCATTTCACACTTGCAGGGTGATCTGTATAGAAGTTCCTTTCAAATATAATTTTCAGGAGTACAAGAGAACAGCCTTACAGCTCAGCCATTTGCCTGCCCATAGCTCTGGAACCAGCTATGAAGAGAGCAGAGCTAGAAGTGCTTCAGGTCCGCAAGCATCTTCATTTGAAAGTATATGACCACGAATTGTGTATGAAGAAAACCCACAAAAGTTTCTTTGAATTATTCTGCCCTCTCAAAGGTGAGCCAAAATGATCCCCAGAAATTAGACTGATGTCCAGCTAACGCTGAGAAAAAGAAATACAAAGTACCCTTGCCAGCCTCCAGCAAAAGTACAGCCTACAGGCTTCTAATCTCTGATTTGAGTCTGTGAAGATACACACCTGCAGCACCACCTGCCTTTGCCATGTTAACCACCAGCTTCACCTTTGGCACTGAGATATCTATAAAGCAGCTGTTCTGGCATCTCCAGCAACCACTTAGCGGCCATTCGTGCAAGCTGCTGCATAATTTAGATTTGCTAGCAGTAATAAATCATAGAGGCCTTCTATCACTGCCACAGGGGGGGGGGAAAGTTCAGTTTTTCAACATCTACAGCTTCTGTTTTCTACTTTTGCATTCTACCCAATTTTAATACTGGGCAATAGACTAATCAGGGAATTTTAGTGGCACTTGGGGCCAAATCACATAACTTCTACCAATTACAATGAATCACTCAATTTTAGCAATCTCAGCCTTTGTTTCTAGTAAAGTTCATTTACTGATTCCTGAGTTGAAATGTTTGGAATGCAAAAGCGGAAAGAGAATGTTCAAATTCAAAGAAACCCTGTTTTTCTTGGATTAATAGCAGTTCTACAAAATTAAAGTTTCCTACTGAAGCAGTGACAAGATGTCATTAAATATAAAGCCTAAGATACCTGACAACTGCCTTTGAAGTAAAATATTTTCTGTATAAACAAAACAACAATGCATAAAATATAAAAATTCTCTCTGAATTTCCATAACTGTGCATTCCTTTCTGTTTTTTAAAAATTATCCCCTGTATCTTGTTACAGAAAATTTGAACCTACATTATAGTTGTCAAAAGAAATCTGACTTGGGAGTCTTTGGTGAAATTTTTCCAGCACGCCACGTCTTCAGTGTATCCTTTTTTCAACATATCAGTGATTCAACAAGCATATTTCACTAAAATCTAGCCTAGACTGTAGATGATGAATAGCTGCAAATAAAAATTCAACAGCCCTTTCAAACCTGGCAGATAAACAACAGCTCCCTGATGAAAGGGCGATAGATGGTGAAGTGACCCTTCTCCCAGGACCCAGTTTAGCCCACTTCTCCTTGGGGAGACGAGCTAGATACTTTCAAAGTCTTGGAGGTGGACGACACAGTCAGACAAAACCGGCAGTCATCACTGAAGGTATGGCAATGCTGGAATAGCAAAGCTGTTGTGAAGGAAGTGCACTGACAGAAGGTGTGAAGAAACTGGAATAATGGCAGGCTCTGCTATACCCCACTTTAACTAATAAACCATCTTTCGCTATGAATTTCCGGGTGTTGAAGTTCAAAGGGTGGTCAGGCATTGGAACAAGGTGACCAGGGAAGTGGTGCAATCACCACCCCTGGAAGTGTTACAAAAAATGTATGGCTGTGGTGCTGAGGCACAAGGATTAGTGGTGGACTTTGCAGGGATAGGTTAACAGTTGGACTCGAAGACCTTAGAGGAATTTTCCATCCTTAATGATTCTACGATTCTGTGTAATTTTTTTCAATATTATTATTTTTAACCACTTTATTTAAACAGAAGTATAGCACTTTACATCATCAAAAAGTTTCTGCACACAAGGCTGCCCAAGAGGTATTTTTAATTTAATATCTCTCAAAAAAATTCAATGAGGAAATATTTTTACATGTGCTTACTAGACTTCTAACACTTTTCCTAAAGCAAAAAGTGTGGATTATTCATTAAAGTACTTTTAATAAATTGCAAAATGCTTTTTGCTTACCTAGATAAATATTAAGGTTCTACTGTAATTTTTACCTGGTCCTCATATATAGGCATTCTCATTAATTCTTCACCAGGGAATAGGCAAAACTTCTATTTCTTCTAGAGTTAACCTGATTAATTAAGCACCTGAACAGGGCTAGTCTGTGCCTTTGAGAAAGAAAAGCTATATCGTGTTTCTGGAGTTCCTGTCTGTGACAGACACTTGCTGAGGTTCGTTACCATTATTGGCTGCATGAGCTCTACTCCTTGGCTTCAGCACAGGAGGGGTATGAAGGAGCGATCTGTGATATTGCCCAGGGAGGACTGACTAACCCCCAGAGATCGAGAGCTGACAGTGCTTAACACATGCCAGCACATGAAGCCCTGGTACCAAACAGCAAGCTCTCTGACTTGCATTTCTGGACACCAAAGCAGTAGGGACCAACACACCTGCAGTGCTTCCTTTGTAGTGACTCTCACAGACCTACACACATATAACACATGCTCACATAAGTGTATGTGCACATGTGTATCCATGCGTGTATGTGTGCGTGTGTTTATAAATATATACATATATATACACTCTTTTTGAGTTTTTGAGCAGCTTGAAGGAGTGCAAACAATGTAGAACAACAAAGAGACATTTGGAGTAAGATCTTTATATTTCCACTGAGCTCTAGTAACTTTAGGTTTCTGCCATTACCTTTCTACCCTCCCATTGTTGGTAACCTAATCTTTTCCTCTTGGTCTTCACAGATCTTTAAAGCAGAACCGACTAGGGACTTTTCTCTGGACCATACCTTTGGAAGTAATCAACTATTGCAGACAAACTGTTTTAAAAATTCAAGTTTGTAAAGCAAAATATATGCAGGTATTCCCCCCCAAAAAATGCCAAGGCAGTGGAAAGGATTCAAAAAGGCTTATTTAGGAGGCAGGGATGCTGAAAACTTACAGAACCTCACAGTGCATCCAGACAGCAGCGGGCCACAGGGAAAGGCAGTTCCCATGGTCTTCCAGGGCTTTTTATCTTCTCTCTGTCCTTCCCTGCCCTCTCAGCCCTAGAAGGCGTTGTACATGTCTATGGACATTATCTCTTCTGCACAGCAGACAGAAGAGAGACAGCGCTCGCTCACAACCCTCTCTGCAACTTTCTCAGGAATGCAGAGGGGAAAGGAAAAAAACGTGTCTGACCCTCTTGAGAGAGGCACTTTGCAGGCAGGAAAGGCTTCCTAAGCAAAAAACCAAGTTATAGCTTTCCATTACAAATTCTTCTGAAAAGGGTACCTATTCCTACGAAGTTCTACAAAAACAGTCATGATAGTTCACTTTTTATCGCAAGACGTAATTCAAGTTTCTTCTCAGCATGTCTGCTCTCAAACATCAGGATACAAGTGTTCTTTGGGTGCTTAAGAAGCTGAAACAAGTTCTGCCATTTTATTCCAATTGAAGATTCATCCATAAAAAGACCTGAGTGGATGCTATTTCTGCAACTTGTACTAATTGAATCTACTGCTCAGTTTTGAGAAAGCATTATTGGATGGTGGAGAGAGGAGAGGAAGGGAAAAGAAAGGCTATTTTCTTCTCCTTTTAAAAGAAGCCTCCCCATTAAAAACTCCGATATCCAAACTCCCAGCTGACTATCCCTCTGAACCCAGCCACGCTCCCAGGAACATCACTGCGGTTCAAAAAAAGCTCAGGGTGCCAGAACTGCAGCCACAGGGCAGTGCCTGCCTTGTACAGGACCATCAGACCACACAGTATGGACCACTTGCAGGAGTGGTCCATGCTCTGCTGCGTAGCACATCTCCACGCCCTTCAACGGCAGCTTTGTGGCTTAGGCTTTCACTACAATGCAACAGGAGCTTCCCCACAACCCTTTCCATAGAACGATGAAGAAAATTCTTTCTCTGTGTGCTGGTTTTGGCTGGGGTGGAGTGAATTTTCTTCACAGTGGCTACGTGCTGGATTTATGCTGAACATATGGTTGATAATACGGAGATGCTTTTGTTATTGCTGAGCGAGGCTTTCACAGAACCAAAGCCTCCTCTGTTTTTTGTACGACCACGCCCGGTGAAGAGGCTGAGGGCACTTGGGAAATTGGGAGGAGGCACATCTGGGATAGGTGACCCAAACTGACCAAAGGGATACTCCAGACCATCTGATGTCACGCTCAGTATATAAAGTGGGGGGAAGAAGGAGGAAGAGGGGGATGTTTGGAGTGGTGGCACCATAACGCATGATGGAGCCCTGCTGGCCTGGGGATGGCTGAACACCTGCCTGCCCGTGGGAAGTAGTGAAAGAATTCCATGTTTTACTTTGCTTTCATGTGTGGCATTTGCTTTCCTTATTAAACTGTCTTTATCTCAATGCCTGAGGTTTTTGGCTTTTATTGTTTCAATTCTCTCCTCCATCCTGTTGGTGGGAGAGTGGGTGAGCTGCTGCGTGGCGCTTGGTTGCTCTCTGGGGTTAAACCACAACACCCTGGCATAATCACTTCTGGCAACCCATTAGCTGCCAGGACTGACTCAGACTCTGAACTCAGACTCTTTCCCAATCCTTCTGAATTTCTGCTGAAAGCTTTCCCTCAGTTTACAGTGGGAATTCTTTTCCTCAGGCATTGGCACTGGACATGGGGCCATTCAGCATAATTAAGGGTGCCCTTGGCACTGCTGGCCCAGTAGGGTTTATTTCTTTCACCCAAAGCCCCCGAGACCTGGGGGAAATTGTAAACTCACCTTTCAGACCAACAAAAAGTTCCTTTCGGCTTCAGTGAGGTTCCCATTTTGAATTTTTTTATTATGGATTTCTCAAATAAGTGACTATTTAAAATAAAATTGAAATAAAATTGAATTAGAAATTTAATTCGAAAATTTTACCTATATTGTCACTGACATAAACATTGTTCCCAAAAGAGTTGTTTTCCTACTTGTATTGTAGTCAAGCTTTTCCCTCTTTTAAAAAGAGTATCTCTGTTAAAAAAAAAGAATTACATGTTCTTAAAAAACATCCATGCACAAGCCCAGGAGTTTGACTTCGAGCACAAAGAGCTGTTTCACAATAAGAAATAACATCAGTAAAATACAGCATTAGTCACATTAAATTTATCTTTCCTTTAAAAAGACACTAATTTTTCAGTTTTATACTCAGTCTGGAAAGCTGCAATGCTGAAAAGCCATGAAGGTCAGCAACTGGAACTGGATGGAAAATTTTAATGAAAATTTTCTGCCAGACAAAACATTTTGAAAAGATAAGCTTTTTTCCCAAGGCAATTCACAGCTATTTTACTGAAACATATAGATTTGATTCTTTTGCTTTGGAAAAAATATTAAGTCATTGTTTATATGATGCTCTGTTGCAAAATGTATTTTACCTTTTTTTAATTTTTCTTCTGTGTTTACATAGTGATAATGTATAGTGACATGACAAGCCATTTGCCTGTTATTTTTCATTGAAATTACAACATATAGAACTGTTTAGTTACAACACAAACAACAAACAATCTCATTTAATAAAATAAGTAAAGGCGTTTTAGTATTTAGTAGAACTCATTCTTTCAAAAATAAAAGTACTATAAAATAAATAGAATCAATTTAATATTAAAACTTATTGCTTAACATCTCTAATATGCCGTAGCTTACTGTACATTATATATAACCAACACATTAATAGAAATTAAAATTGTACTTTTGTATTTCAAGGATCTTTTCTAAACTGAAACATTGCAAATAACACTTCCCCCCCCCCCAAAAAAAACCCTCCTTTTTGCCAGAAATATTCAAATTGAAATACAGAAAACAGTTTCTAAATGTTTTCATGAAACAGAAAGTCCAAGTTTGGTCTCTTCTGTAAAGAGGCACACAGTAACTCTGTATGGTCCAGCCTTTACAGTGAGTGCAGTGGATGTTCATTTTAAGACTCTCCCTATGCAGAGAAACACTTCCCAAAAGATGATGGCAGGGTTAGCCTTGAATCCGTCTGCTAGACAAAGAAATTTAATTAAAACGTGCCTGCAGAACTGAGCACCGATTAATAACTAGCAATGATAAGCAGGAGGCATATTTTCAGAGAGGATGTCAAGAGTAAAAAAGAGTCAAAGGCAAGATGTAGAAGTGTGGGATCTTTCCCCAGGGACCTTGGTCTGATTTTTTTCTGCTGGTTTGTGTACAGCCAGGACTGCCCATTACAAAAGCAGATATTGTAAGACCACATAAGTGTCTCCAGCTCTTCTGGATCATCAAAGTCACTCCCGAGACTGCAGTAAGTCTGTTTCTTGCAATGACTTCAAGATGGTATAATTCCACTGCATTTGTTGCTGTGTAATGATTTTAAAAAGCAAAATCAGCCTTCCTGAATAATCACATATGTAATTTTTTGGTGAAGATTCAGCGTTTTGAAGAAATTGAATTTTGGCTGACATGCAAAGGCAACCTGACTGCTGTGCATAAAAGCCTAGTAGTTTGATTATGATGTTTTTGTTTCCTGTTTGCTGTTATGCTCTTAACTGTTCATGTCTCACTGTAGTTCTGAATTTCAGGCAAAACTCATTAATTTCATCGCTCTGAGATCTTGATCCTCTGATCAACCTCAGGTTATTTTGTTCAAAAGACTACATTCCTTCACGGCCATTTTTCAGCTGAATTTTATCTTATAAGCTCCAGCAATGTCCAATGATTTGGGAACCATCAGGCTTTCCTTTTAGCAGAAATTGAGTTCATGTAACGCATGTCACAAAGGAAATGCCGAAGTTCCGTGGCATCTCTTTCCTAACTTACCTGTATGTCCACAGGTTTATCCCTAGTACCAGCGGTCTGTCGCCACATACCACACTCTGCGTGCTACTGAAAAGTGCACCTGTATTAATTCAGTCTCATTTTTCCTTTCCATGTCTCGGAACTGATCTGTTTTCATAGGTTTGCGTTACGATATAGACTGCAATTAGGTTGATTTCCCTGGAGGCTTTAGAATATCCTTATCACAACAATCAGAGAAGCCTCATCCCATCCGGGTGTCTCTATCTGGGTTACAGTTCCCACCCCTTGAGTCACCATCAGAACTACTTAACCTTTACTGCTGGCAACTCCCATCCGCTTCTCAGGTCGCCCATGTAATTGAGCTGATGACCTACTTTGCGCTCCTCGGGGGCTTGGATTTTTTTTTTTTCCTCTTTTGTCTCTTGTTGACGTAGAGTTTAATTGTACAAGTCTGTAATTGGTGCCTGTCTTTTGTTCTTCCTACACCTCTTTTATCGTCCTTGGAGTCACATGTCTTCAGGTTATTATTGTTTTACCAATTTTCACACAACTTGTCTGTGGTTTAGTTGCTGTGTCTTTCCCAAGGCTCATTTACTTGGGTCTAAATTTCCTGGTAGAACAGCAAGTCCATGCTCTACCCATTGAATGTTTCCTCAGAGTTTTTGGAAATAGCAGCTTTGTATTTTTTATAACCCTGGAGTTTGCAGAGAGTTTGCAGGAGTGTTCTCAAATGCTGAGCTCTTAAAGATTTTTTTTCCCCAAATTTTGAAAACACTTAATTTTTCTTTATCTCTTACTAAATGAAACCCTCCCCCATCTTAACCAACTTGTCTACCAGAGACTCATAGTTGTACTAGTTCAAACTATGACATTGGGCTAAGTACATACAACTAAAATGCACTTTTTTGGTCCTTGAGGACCTTGTTTAACTTACGTAGTCTAAAAACATTAAGAACTAACGGCTCTAAAAAAGCAGCTTCCAGAAAGTTCTGGATTGACAAGATGTCGCTCTATTAGATGCAAATATAAATTAGTGGCTGCTTTCAAGGTTTCCCATTGTTCCATGCTAGAACAGACACAGAATGTTTGAAAAATTTGGCAAAAAATTGTATTGTCAAGTTGACCATTTTCAGAATGAAAACGGTAATTTTATAGATTTTGAAAATTTGTCATTCTGAATTTGTAAGTCAGAAACCTCGAGAGGTTCATAGGAAGATAAAAATATGAGATTCTTTTGTATTACAGATCTTTTTTAATAGAACTGACATGTTTTACCTTTGACTACATGGCACTCTGGCAAAAAAATATAACCAAATTTAATATTGGCATGTGAATTAAATACCTGTGACAATCTTCCTCCAAAGATTGCTATTGGTTATTATGAAGCAATGTTGCTTTTATTTGGAAGACAAAATGTCAAAGCCTTCATAATTCCTGATGGAAAGTGCTTGAGCAGATAGATTTAAAACTGTGACACATAGATCCCAACCATCATGTAGTAATTTTCAGGTAGTGCTAAATATTGATTAAGCAAATCCAGTTCATCTGTGACATTTTAAAAACCCTGCCTTTGTTTTTCTAACTGCTATGAAACCCTCTTCAAATTCATTTCTATCCAAGTTTAAGGAAAAAAAAAATTAACTTGCTAAATTCTGAATGTTATGCCCAGAACTGATGGTAAAAACTGGATTACAAATATTGCCAGTAGTTGGTTTGGATTCTTTAACTGTGGATCTTCATAGACTCAGGTAGTGAGCCTGTAAAATATATCAGCCTGTCCAGATGCTGAAGGAAAGTGGCTAGCTGTAACTCTCTTGTTTAAAAAGTTTCTGTTTGTCATTTAAAAAGAGACAGTGTTTCAAATTACTTGTTTTTTTAAATATTTGAAATCACATGTAAGTGCTTAATTGACCTAACTAGATGTCATCTACATTCTTTGTACTCCTAAAAAGGCAATAAGTAGTCTGCCACAGTATGTGATATAAATGGTTATATTAGTAATTATTATTTAGCAGAAATAGAGTTTCAAAATATTTTGCACAAATCAGCGCTGCAGACGATGTTTTTTCCAGCTAAAACCTAAGTTATTAGGAAAATTGTCCCAGCAGTCCCTAGCACACTAGAATATTTTCTTTGCTATGCTTTTGGAAGATCGAAAGAACTTAGCCACTGGTCCCTGCTTCGAGACTACAGCTACAAGTGCAGGCAACAGAAAATGGAAGTGTATTGCACTTTCATTTTATTCACAAATGGAGGCTTAAACACAGTGAATTCACACTTAAATGTACATGAAGTTGCAGTGTACAAAGAATTAGAAACTCTATTCTGCTTTGGAGCAACATAATAAAATAAATGGATGATTGTGACTGCTTTTTTTCTTATTTATGGTTCTAAGAGAGATATGACTTCTAAAATAATTTTACTGAAGAATATAACAATTTTTTTTTCTTCATTTTATTCTTGGAACAGAATATTTTCAAGTATGGAAGCACTTTTCCATAAAACAGCACCTCATGTGTCTTTATCCCACTTGTCAATGTACAGAAGGTCTATGGAGTTTTGTAACTAATTAGTTAGCTTAGATATTTTTCTTGATTTTTTTTTTTTTTTGTTATAGCTTTCATTTTTTTCTACCGAAATAAAATTAAATTACTTTTTTTTTTTTTTCCAAAATGGCAGTTGTGCCACTTGACTTACCTGAATGTCTTGGAATAAGCCAGATTTAGAGAAAATGATGGCTTTTTAACTGGAGCAGATAGTGTTATTGCCAAAATAGGTGTGGGATCCAGTGATGAAATTAGGAAGAGGGTAACTCTTCGTGACATTTTCTGAAGGTTGTTTTCAGCTTTTCCTGAGAGATAAAATTTCAGTCAAAAACACAAGAATGAAAGGATTT
Organism: Grallaria varia; assembly: GCA_013396735.1. NCBI lineage: Eukaryota > Metazoa > Chordata > Aves > Passeriformes > Formicariidae > Grallaria > Grallaria varia. The sequence continues at coordinate 362,546 of VWZG01009759.1, read as the reverse complement.
ACTGTTTTTTAAGCTCTAACTACAGTTATGTAGACATAACTGAATAATCATTGCATTGGCTGTTTGAAGAACTCATCATTGAGGTGGCCAAGGACAAGAAAGCAGATTTCATACCAGACAGTAAATTGCTTAAAGGAAACATTTAACGAGCTTGTAGCTTTGTTTGTATATTTTTCAAAAAACATTCTTTTGCTAAGAACTATAGAGAGTAAGTTTGGAGAAATATGTTCCTTTTGTGATACAGCACAATGTGAAAAACTTTGCCCTCCTTCCAGCTGACGAGCCCACCAATGCTTGCTTAGTTAATAACAACCACAGTTCTCCAACAAGGGAGCATCATTTGCATATAGAGATGCTCCATATGTAGATTCCTCCATATATATCTGTGGGCTTCCCAGAAGCAAAAAGGGTATGACTGGGTATGACTGTGAGACAGGGCCAGCACGCATAGCATGAGTAAGGTATTATTGCGCTAAGAACTTGAAGTAGTTTTCACTTACCTGGGGCATCAAAGATGAGCTACATGCTTGTTTAAGTTCCAAGGCTTTGCACAACTGTGCCTTTTGTTTACATTTTTTCTCTCCTATTCCCCAGGGTGCCAACACCTTTCCTACCTGAGGCAGAAGCCCATTCTTTATCTGCTCCTTTCTCACCCTTCACACACAAGCCCGAGTTTGCATCTCTCTCTGGATTTGCCCAGTTGCCTTGGAGAAGGGCAAACAGCAACAGCAACAACCAAGCAAACAGAGAAACCCACCCCTCAAGCCCCCCAAAACCAAACCAAACCAACAAAACAAAAGACAAAAAGCCTCCCCAAAAACCCCCTTCTGTCAGCCCCTTCCTCTCACTTTAAAGCTCCACGCAACGTTCCAGCCTCCATTGTCCACCCCGAGCACTGTGCTCGCCCTGTTCCACTCTGCTCCTCGCCGTGGGCACTGTGCCCACTCGCAGGCTGCTCTCCTCGTGGTGGGGATCTCTTCGTCAGAGAGCCCTCTGCTCACTCTTCTTAGGATGTCCAAGCAGCAGATTGCTGATATCAGGAGGATCAGATGGAGAGCAAGCTCTTTGACATTCTATTGTGATTTCCAGGGGGATGAAAAGCACGCCACATTTTCTGAATGCTCCTTGGCTGAAGACAAAGCATGTAGCAGTTTCAGGGAGTGCCTATTAGAGCACATTACAAACTCCCCAACTTGCCTTGGCACGCATGAAAGTGCAGAGTGGAAGTTGTACGTATTGGTTTTTTGGTGTTTGGTTTTTTTTTGATGCACAGGCCTGAATTTCAACATGTTGCTTTATAGTGTCTTGGGGTACAGGTATTGGAGAGGACACATGGAAACAGGTCACCTAACTTGAGACTGGGTATTCATGGTAATCGAATTTTATTATGGTGTTTTCTGATTTTTTTTCTGTAAAGACCACAGAGGCTTTATACAAACCCTTTAAAAGGATTTTTTTGGAGGCCTGCACTGCTTTGAATTACACAGAAAACATCAGTAATGAGGACACACCAACTAATTTTTCTGTTTCTCAGCTGCTGATAAAAACTGACTCAAAGAGAGCAGTTTTTTACCCCTCAGTTTTACCTGCCCAGATAAAGAATTCCTACAACCCGAGGCATGCTACAATAAGGCAGACCTGTTCTTAAATACCAGTTCTCAGCACATTCCCTGTCTGGCCCAGAGAGGTGCTATTTTTAGCCATACAAGTTAAAATTACTTAAAAGCATTTATGAGTGCCTAAACTGTGCTGAGAGGACCCATGGAACTCTCCAGAGGACTTTGTCAGCACAGTTCTCTCATGGTCTGCACAGGGACCTTACAGAGCCTCCTTTGACTGTGTCTGTGCCACATTTTGGCAGTCACCTCTTGCTCAAGGTCTTTGCTGATGTTTTTGCTCTACTTAAGTACCAGGAGAATGAGAAAGGCAAGATGGTATAGGAAGGAGTGGGAGAGACTGCTGTGGAACGAAGAGAACTGCCAGGAAGCAGGAGTTGTAGGGTCTGGGTATTTTATTTGGTCTGGTACCAAACAGGCCTTGAAGGCTTTGTCCACAGCTACTTGACTATCACTGACTTACTGAAGTTCTTCTTCGTGCTCTCTTTCACGTGAGTTCTTTTTTCATCTGTAGGACAATATCACCATTTTGCCCTCCACGAAGAGTGAATTTGAAATGCCAGATTAAAATCTACCTATTCAGCTCTTACCTAGTTTTGAATGAAGTATTCCTGCAAAACAAAGGCATGTAACACTTTCCTATCATACATCTAATTACCTTGCTAAAATGCTCTGCCTAGGTATACTGCTCCGGCACATGATACATTCAACAATTTGGTTAATTTAATTACATATCGGGAACACCGAAGAACAATTTGCCATGAGCGTAGAAATTTTAAGTGCCTATTTGTCAAAGAGAGAGAAATACTTTTTACATTTTCTTTAGCCTTGGAAATTGCATTATTCATACGCCAGGTGAGCACCACTGGCAGATACGCTATACATGCTGCAGAACCTCCAGGACAGTATCTTTAAGATATCTCTGTTAGCAATGACGAGCATGTGAAGACATGCCTATGTGAAGGTTTGTCTGTATTTCTGCTGCATGTGCGAGCTCCCAGTCATTCTTTTTAAAAACATCAGACTGTTCAAACTTTTTTTTTTTTTGCTTGCAACATGAAGACATCCGTGTTCTGCTTAAATTTCTTTCTCAAGGATTTCCATATCTCCAAAGGAGAACTGACAATGAGACTGTGGCTCCATGATCTTTAGTACGGGATCTAAGCACTTCTGCCACCTGTGGCAGTACAAGGTTAACTGAGATTTTGTGTGAACCCCCAGTTATACTCTTCCCAAATTAGCGTGACAATTTGTGTTCAAACCAGCATTCGTCAAGGGACTAATATTTCAGAGTACGTTCTGTCCACTTTAATTCATTTATTTTGTTTGCTAGTTATGTTTATGCACAGGACTGTTAACCCTGCAACCTTGGGGGGATGATTCTCAAGGTAGATGGCTTTCTGGTTTTAAAAGATTACTGGGAGCTGCAACTGTGCCTGGCGAGTAAGAATTTACAACGTGGAGAAGGCAGGTGACTGGAAAGGACAGGATGTGTCAACATGCTCCTTGGGATGGTGAGCTGATCAACTGAGGATGACCACACTTTGCAGACTGACATTCTGCTGTGTCCCAAGAAACCAATCCATCCCACTTCCAGTCAGAGGAAGATCCCCTTCAAGCCAAGGGACCCCCAAACAAGCACAGTCCAATGTTTTTATTGCATATGATATTTGTGGATGCAGTGGAGTCATGGCCTTGTGCAGTTATAACACAAATAATTTTCCTTTCCCATGTTTACCTTTTTAATCTCTAATGCAACAGTTGAGATAAGAAGCATAACTCGTGCTTATCTGTTTTCTGGAAGTTGCCAGGGAGCCAGACAAAAGGTCATTTCCCTTTTCATTAAAACCTCTTTGGAGCAGCATCATCAGTGCCAGCATCTGCATTCTGAAAATTGCTACCATCTGGTCCAAATATGAGTTGGGAAGATGCATCAAATTCCAGAGAACAGAGGTATATGGAGACAGTGCTACTGGCATGATGAGGTTGGCCATGTGTGTCAGCCTTCTAGGGTGAGTTTGAGAAACACAGCTCTGTGAATTGGAGCAGTTTCCAGCAGTTTCCAGCAATTCAAGAATTATGTGTTCCCATAACATTACTACCTCCTTTCTGACTTTGGACCACTCCGATGCAGTGGTCTGATCACTGTCCTCGTGCTTCCCACTTCTTTTTCCCACAATTGTCATAACACAAAACACAGTCCCAGATACTACCCAGGAATCTACCTGCCCTCCGAAATCTCCCAGCTCAGGGTGTAGCCAGGCTCCCTGCGAGGCAGGGGCACTGCCCACTGCACCCTAGACTGATTTCAGGTTCTTACTCTTTCCTTCGTGCTTGGTAATGAGTCTGTGATAGACAGAATTGCCCCTTTTCACCAAGGCCCCCTGCATGGATGCTTTTCCCACAGTCTGAGCAGGTCCAGAGTCTCTGTGCAGGCCAGTTGAGATCACGGCAAACAGTGCCTGAAGAAAATGGTAAAAAAATCACTTTAGGGCCGGTTCTGACTGATCAGTGATGTGCTAACATAAATGAGACAATTGCAGATTTTGTGGAGATCTGCATACAGGGAAAGAAAGATCCAAAGTGAAAGAGTGATCAGACCAAACAAAAAATACATTGTCCCAAGCCTGTACATCAGGGAAGGCAGTGGCATCTAAGGACAGTGATCTTATAGCAATAAGATTAAAAAGACTAAACCATCTTGAAAAACATGAGATAAATGCACACTCACAGAGTAATGAAGAAGTGCCAGGCCCACTCAAAAATAAATTCTGCTGGACTCTGAGTAGCAGATTCAGAATTTTTAATTTTAAACCACGATCGTGACTGTATTGCATTTTCTGCTTGTATTTCATGCAACATAATCCACCACAATGATCTCTCAAAATTACTTCATCAGTAATTCAGCAAAGTCTAAAAAATTGAGTTCACATGCTTACCAGTATCAAAGCAGGTGAAACTATTATGAACTGCTAAAATCATTGCATATTCCTTACAGCCGCCACAGGAAAAGTTATTCAGCTGGTACACCCCTGAAGAACTTCAAGTGAGATATTTTAGACACAGTTCAGAAATCAGTGTCCAGAAATGTAAGTTCTTTTCTCAGAAACTGGTTCTCTATCACAGAAATGTAGCTATACCATCAAGTCTTTAATATTTAATATGTATGAGTGTAGGGAATTTCAAGATAAACAAGGCCACTTTGTTATAGCTACATTTGATGATAAGGGCTTGTCATTGTTTGTTTCAGGTGTACATAACCTATGCTTAGTGTCTTCCAAATTAAGCAGATATGAGCTGTGCCCTAAAGTGACCACAATCCTAACTCTTGTTAAATTAAAATCACTCCTGAGAATGTTGGGTTCAGCCTCTTTAGTTGCAGTGCAGCAGGAAGTGTAGCTGAAGCCTTAGCAAGGGGAGATATTAAGTCATGTAGAGCACCACCAGATTTTCTTGTCAGCCAGGTCACAGAAGGTACACCGTGGCACAAGGAATCGGAGAGAGAATCCCAGGCTGTGTTTAAGGACAGATTCTCTACCGTATCTATTTTGCTCTCTGCACAACTGAAAAACATTTGTTAGGCAGCGAGAAAGGTGGCTTTAAGCAACTTAAGTCCATCCCTCTAATCCTGGGCCAGCTGGGGACTGTTCAGCCTTCTGTATAATTCAAAGAAGCCTAAGGCTGTGCTTTCTGCCCTGTGCTGACATGTCTTCTTCAGAGAAGGTGGAGACAGCAGGTGGTGGGGAGGAGGCAGAGCCCTGCTTGAATTCTCCTCTGTCTGGAACAGCAGAGCTGCAGGGCAGCTCTCTGCCTGCTTTTTTGCTGTTGAGGCAAATGTTACGCTGAGTGTTGAGCCTGCTCTGCATGGAGCCATCAGTTAACTTCAGAGATCTATTTATTTATTTTAGCATAAAACATTCTTGAGGGCTTCTGATCTAGATGGGTCATGAGTCAACAAATGCTTTATTTATTCTAGTATCTATGTTGCTGCCCTGGGCTTGTTTCTGATCTTAGGTGCTTTAAGTGGAGTTTCGATAGCTGGGCAGCTTTCAAAACTGGCAACTCAGACAAAAGAAGACTAATGAAGGCAGCACACTCATTCAGCATAATTGCCTGACATCTGTAGCAGTTAATTGTTGCATCAAGTCTTTAATAGAATCTCTGTTTTATGACTACACAGAGATCAGTGGTGTTACAAAGCAGGGTCTGTTTCACATACTGGCCAAGGAACAAGCACAAATTGATTTTCATTTGCACTGTAAATAATCTTGCACTGCTCTCCATAGCTCTTGTAACACAAGGAGCTGGGCTCAGCCCAAGATGCTTTCAACTTTTCTTTCTCCTACGTAGTTTAAAGTGCAAAGAATGACTAACCCATCAAGAGGACTTTGCTTCAGTCTCTGACCAGAGACTCAACTCTGACCGACCATAGTAACAAAGTTTATTTATAAAATAAATTGTGTCGAAAAAGTTCAGTGATGTCTTAGCAAGTCAAGCAGAAAAGGCTTAAAATTTGTTAACAGACCCTTGCAGGAAGAGGAGAGCTGAGACAGTTGCCCTTTTCTCTGTTATTTTAAATCGTCAGTTGCACATGGAACAAGACCACGTGCTTTTTACTTAGGCTAAACTTCACTTCCATTAGCACTGTAAAGTCAGCCATGATACCGGGGCTGAAAAGGAGCAGTTTTAGCCACTGAAATCAATGGGAGTCTGTTCATGAATGCAAGTAGACTTGAGTTAGGAGGAGAATCAGGCACCACATCTTGTCTATTATTCCCCCTCTCTAAATATAGGACCTCCTATTGCTCAGAAGCTATGTGATGTGCTCACACAAGCTGGGCAACCGTCCAATCTGATGTCATCACATGGGACATCCTGCCCGCCACAGTGGGGTCCTTGTCCAGCCAGCTGGCCCTGCCATTCCCCTGCTTGCGTATCCTCCTGGAAGCAGGGGGCAGCTTTTGCTATCATATTCAGGATCGCTTCTCATGGTTTTGCTTTCCCTTCCTGAAACGAGACTATTCTGAGGGACATTGGACTGTACTGGAAACCACTGGAATAGCTGAGAACAAAGGCAGTCTGTTAGCTTCCCCCAGCCCAGATGTCAGGGCGAGTTCATTATAAACTCCCTACCCCCCTCATAGAAATTCCTGTCAGGAAGAGAGGTTGGAAAGGGGCCCAAGCAGTTCCTCCAAAGACTATTCACAGATTGGCGGTCCCAAGTGTTCGCTACTTATAAATTAAGCCTATGAAACCATGCAGTTACTAAAAATAACCCATCTGGGCGTCTCTCTATTTGTTTTTCATTTCGAGGGGCATGGCAGGTATGTGTTGCATTACAATTTTTTCAGCTAAGCAGTCTTTTTACCCAAGAGAAAATAATACGAGTTTCTTCATAATAACTTGACTCCAGAAGCAGGGATACTAAAGGACAACACCATTCCAGTTAGGTTTCTCACAGGGCTGTGAAAATTGGTTACCATAGCCATGGCTACTTCTTCCGTACAGTCTCCCTTTGCCAGGCAATCAACTTGGACCTATTTTGCTAATCAGAAGGACAGTAATAGAAGATGATTGACTGCTCTTTGTTAGTTATAGTCTTGCATGTATGAGAGTAGGAGACATACCCAAATCACCACTAAATAGCTCATTTTTTTTTACAGAAGCTACTCTTCAACCCAATGAGAAGCCTACAATAGAAGATTCAAAAAGCCATCTGGAGAAGTGTCATGTGCCTGACAAGAGGCAAAATGTCATGTATACAGGATGTGTATGTGGACTTACAGAAAACTCAGTGACATGACATTACCTTTAAAAATTTGGATATGCTCTTATTTTTTTTCTTTTTTTTTTTTTTTCTTTTTTCCCTGGCAGTATTCTTATAACGTATTTTAAAACAAGGCAAGCAGCTATTCTTGAGTCAGAAACTTTCACGTCTGACAAAGTGTAAATAGACCCTAAAGATGAAATCCTTGATCCTGCATTTATCCTCAATTTTCTGCATCCCAGATACCCTGTATTTATCATAAACGCCTTTTATTCACTGGAGCAGGATATTTTCTTTTGGTTTTTGTTAACAGTCAGAGAGCAGGAGAATTTAGAGAATTAATTACCTAGTACTACTTTAGGTACGTCGAGAATAGGAGGTATTTTCCTTCCATGATTTCAGCTCAGTAAGAGCCATCATCTTCCTGTCGTTTCACTGGAAGAAACTCAATGACCAAACCCAGGCTTTAGCTACCTCTCGTGTTTCGAGTGCACTTCTGTGATCTCAGTTTGCTTCAGAAGGATATTGGAGCTGTGGTGAATCCCTGTATAGCAATCATTTGAGACACCCAAGCAATGCAGAAAAGTGAGAATAGAAGGGGAAAATGTGAGGAAGATGCCAGTGTACTGTAGAAGAAGCTGTGTAATTTATAATGAAACAAGCAAAGTGTAGAAGAAACTAGAGGTGATGTTTTCAGATGTGAAGAGTTGCAAACCCAAGCAATTCTTACTAACGTGTGGCAAAAGTTGAGCATATTTTGAGGATAAATGTGGTAAAAATAGGTCTTAAAAGTTCTTTTCATTGCAGCATGGCTAAGTACAAGAGAAAAAAAAAAAAACTAGAGTGAGGTGTAGGATCTTTAATGAGAGAGAGTTATTAGCCTAGGAGAAGAGAAGAAAAAAACCCAACAAATCAGTAGAAAAGAATCTATGTGCTTGTCACTTTCATTCAGGGGTGTACTGAGGAGAAGAAGCTGTCAATATTGAAAATGTCCTTAGGGATGATGGTTTTTGGTCAGCTGTCAGGCCACTGGCAGAGTGCCACAAAGCAAATGATTGAGAAAAAAACTCTCCAAATGGTAGATTCTACTTTGCTGCATCAGCAATATAATTTATGCCGTATATTAGCTAATTTTAATGTGTGTACACCATCAGTAGTGAGAGAGCTCAATATCAAGGGATTCAGGGAACACTCTACTCTGGCATATGCTTTGATACTCTTACCTGCTTCCCTAAGACCACGTTCTCTTCCATGGGCACTAACCCTTCACCATGTATCATTGTTGCCATCCTCTTGCATTTTCATAGCTCCAAAAGAGGGTAAAAAAGTTTTTCCTGCAGAGTACAAGCCAGCCTTTACAGTTTTTCATTCTCACTTTTCTTCCTGCCAGCACTCTTCTTTATTTTTTTCCTCCACTTCTTTCCTGTCATGCCTTTTATTTTCACACAGCCTGTGCATTAATCATTGTACACAGGAGGTCTGAGAGAGTATGATTTGATCATTCAAGGTGAGCACAGACAGTTTTACCTGAACACTTTGTCTACAAGTATCTTGACATGTTTGTAAATTAAAAGCAGCTTTCACCCCGTAACAGTTATGACTGACAATAATCACTCTGCAGGATGTACACACCCAATCAATCAATCCTTCAGCTTGCTGACAAAAATGCTAGGTATGGTAATTTACTGTTTAAATATTGTGAAATGAGCTGGTGGTTTCAGCAACTCCTAGTCAGCAGGTCTCGTATCACACACATGAACAAAATGTCACAATTGCTTCTAATTGGCAACCTCGTTGAAAATCTCAGGAACGGCTCCAGGTAACACGGGCAGTGGAACTTGACTGTTATCACAAGAATGTGATATCTTGGTAGAGACATGTGGAAAGCTGCCATTTCTGTCATCCATGCTAGTCTTCACCTGTGCTTAAAAATCTTCAACCTCCAAAACAAATAGTGGGTCAGTGAGAGAAGAATGCAGAAAGAGAAGAGGAAAAAGTATGAATAAGTTACTGTGCCTATAAATCTCGTGTAAAATTCATTTGTATACTTGAGCATTGCTTGTTTTTAGCAGAACACAGCATGCAGTGTGAATGAAATTTTAAAGCTTGAGTGCTAAGCCGGAACAGCATGCATATATATGTATGTATATATATCTATATATTTGCTAAGTCTTTAGGGGCAATGAGTACCGAATGCTTCTAGAAATCAAGCTATTTACTTGCCACATCTGAAAATATCAGCCAGCAATGACAGCATTCCAGTTTTGGCAGTTAACCACATCACTAGAATCAGGTGGGAATCCAAGATCTGCTTCAAAGGTCGTGAAGCCTTTGAATTTTGGATCAGGCCTCAGTTAGTCCCAGGGAATCTTACATGATACAGCACCTTCTTCTGCCACACTCAGCATTTAAATTAAACTAGCTTAAACTTGCTTAGGCTGGGTAAGAATCCCTAAGCCTTGCATCCACTCACTGATACAGATCTTACATCCACTTACATGTTGCCTGTCAATTTGGCCATTGAGTCAAAAGGAGATGTTATCTGCTTTACTCTCCTGCCTTCTGGGACACAGAAAAGACTCCAACAGAAAAGCAACATAAGGGAGCACGTAAGTTAAAGTTAACCTAGTGGGGAACTCTTGGGGAACCAGACCAGACAAACCTGTTTTTCTGGAAAGTGCAGTATTTATGTATTTATTTATTCATTAATTCATTTACTTATTTATTTTTTAAGCCCAGCACCTTCTAATGCCTCCTCAGATTGAAAGTAGGGGAGACAGGTGATTATTTCTGAATAGCTTAGGAAATGTCTGGTGATGCCATCAATAAGCTTTCATGGCTGTTATACAGCAAGACTGCAATGATCACATAGATTCTACACATTTTTTTATAACATACTGAAATAGTTTTCATTTCCTCCCAGCACGAAGAAGGGAGGGGAGACGGGGGGAAAGGAGAGGAGGGAGTGCTGATTCAGGGCTGTTTTCTCCAGCAGAAGAACACGACTCTCTGAAGACTTACTTTAATATGTTCCCATGGCATAGAAGGTTCTTTGTTTATTGTTTCATTTGCATATGGATTACCCTAGAAGCAAAATATTAAGGAATTTCAACACGAAATCATAGCTAGCAAACTCTAAAAGAGTTATAATTTCTTTTCAAGATGCACGGCAACATGCTGAGTTATTTATTCACATAGACGTCTGTGATTTTATTGCATTGTTATGCACTCTGAAGTGAGGAGATAAATAGTGGCACAGAGAACATTAAATCACCATAATTTGACATCTGAACAGGCTGTGGAACAAGTGTGATATTTCGACCTGCCTTGACCTTAATAAATTCTCTCACTGAGAATTACATAAAGTCATCTGGCCCCATCTCTCTTTGAAATCGGTATTCCAGAGACTGAAAAAAATGGTGAAATTGGTAGTTTTGTGGAATCTTAACCACTTTTAAGCAAAAATACCACTGCTTTTGTTTATTTCAACATTTAGGCTTACTTCTAAAATTAGAGAAATTTGATTTAAAACAAATGTCTGTCATCTATGATGGATTATACCTTCTTTTCTCTGTTCCTGTAAGTCAAACGGTGTTGGCATGAAGTTCAAAGATAAAGTTCATGTGGCAAGTTACAGTTACAAGACTGGAGTCTGTGTCTTAAAAATTAGAAGGAAAAAAATCCACTTCAAAACAGAAAACACGAGATTACTTAGAAGATCCAGAGCACTGCAATGAAACTAAGTGAGAGTACTTGGCAACCATTTTTCTTAATTTTAAGACAAGTGCATGGGGACAGAATAATAATTTGTCCCAGCAATGGAGTCACACAGAATATCTCTTTCTTCTCACATACTGATTTTCACATGATATATTTATCGTAGAGGTCTAGCTCAAAATCAGTGGCAGGACAGGACTTGCCATCTCTGTAGCAGTAGGAAAGAATATCAGTCTCTTCATATTTGGACTCAGATTCTAGTTCTGACAAGTAGACAAGATGTTGCCAAAGCAAGTAAATGAAATACTAATTCAAATAAGCAGTGCTACACATTAAGAATGTATAGCTTATTGAATCAAATGGTAGTGGATGTTGTCAAATTAATATGGCCAAAATTAATATTACAACTGAAATGAAATTAATATTATCACTGTGAAATGAAATATCCTTGGTGTGTGTCTAGAAAAGGAGATCCATAGCTATCATTCAAAATACATGCTTGTACCTAAATGGTTATTGAATTAGGGCAAAACTGTAATACAAAGAGTATACTGAACAGTAATGAATCCCAAAACAGTCCTGTTGAAATGAGTGGGGTGAGCTGGAGTAAGAGAAATGTGATTAAGGACATAAATTCCATTAAGATTCCGTGCGATTCAGGACAACAGAACACAGAACTCCCACTGTCAGATGTCTTCAGATTAATATTTTTTGTTTCTCACAAGCTTATGACAGCACTGCTCCATTTGCCTTTGCACCATCTGCATTTCCCGTTTTGCACTCCATGTCTGTTCTTCAGTATTATTTCTTCTACAGGAACAGCAAAACAAAGCAGTGTAAGCATCACTTTGATTTGGGTTTAGTGCTGCTGAGGATACTTGAAACATAAATAAAGAAGCCTGTGTGCCTGAGTGCAGGATTCCATAAAGATCTGGAAAATTTCCACATTATTTTCAGTGAGATCTTATAAAATGCCTAAGAATTTCAATTTTACAAATAATGACAGAATTCAATGACTATGTACACAAAGGCCCCTGGTTGGGGGTTGGCCTCTTCTCCCAAGCAATCATTGACAGGACAAGAGGAAATGGCCTTGAGCTGTGCCAGGGGAGGGTCAGGTTTGACATTGCAAAGAATTTCTTCAGTGACAAGGGTTGTCAAGCATTGGAACAGGCTGCCCAGGGAGATGGTGGAGTTACCACCCGTGGAAGTGTTCAGGAAATAACTGGACATGGCACTTAGTGATATGGTTTAGTTGACATGGATAAGTAGTGCTCAGTCAAATGTTGGACTTGATCTTGGAGGTCTTTTCCAACCTTAACAATTCTAAGATTCATTAGTATTAGTATTACAAAGGTATCTCTTTAATAATTGCAGTAATAGTTCAGTGTGAAAAGCTACAGTAAATTTTCTTCATCCTACATAATTTAGGAGCATGTGCAAGGCCCTGCACAGCAGTGAAATGCAGAAATTTACTGATAATTCTGATCATCCAGATGACACAGATAGCCCTGGCCTTTAAAGAATGTGTAATGTCCTTGAAAAATGAAGGACAATATATCACAAAGACAAAAACTTCTAACACAGAGGAAACTTCAATGAATCAGCATATACAATGCTGAGTTACAGTAATATAAAGCAAAAGAACAAATGAATTTTAAATTATGGTACAAAATGAGTGATAGACTCTGTCCTTCTTCCTGTGAAGAGTTACGTTTCTTAATATACTTGTCACTTCAAAATTTGTCATTATACATTAGTATCCTTATTCTTTTTGCTACCAAAATAATACTGCCAACTTGTTGGTCTAATACTTAAATATTAACCTGAGGGAATAGAAGGTGGGGAAGATCCTTTTTGCTCTTAGCATAAAGTTGCAAATCACATTCTTCATGGCACGTGACAGGGGAAGAACAGTAGTCACCATGATCATAGTTATGTCCAACCCTACAATACCTGCTATAGTTGAGGAATCAAAAGGAAAAGGTGCTGGAACAGTCTTGTACAAATTGCTCCATGAAATCTCCATAAAAGAAAAATGTGAGATGACAGAGAGTTAAATTAACCCCTGTACAATGTCATAAGTCTAAAATTCAAGGACGCACAACATGAGAGAAGTCTGAAAGCTGACATATTAAAAGTTCTCTAGATACTAATTTTTAACATTTGCCTTAGGATTTGGGGTTTTAATTGCTTGTTTACCTCTTCATTATCCATACAGAACACACACTTTACCAAACCCGAGATCATGAGTATCATATAACAGACAGATCTGGGTTATGGAAGTTCTAAAAACAAAAACCCTGAACATGCTATGATGTGACAGCTGATTGATTTATCTGTTAATGAATATAATAGTTCTAGATGGGATAGAGTTAATTTTCCTCATAACACCCTATAGGGTGCTGTTTTGGCTTTGTGTCTAAACCAGTGTTGGTAACGCCCTAACGCCTTGTCACAATGAGCTAATAGGATTTCATACTGAACTTTATTTTGTAAAGCAACAAGTACCTTATAAAAAACCTGTTTGTAGAAGCTAACCCTGGACTGAAGTGACTGAATCAAATCACTTTGGGTTATATATTACACACAAAACTGGATTTACAGTTTACAGGAAGTAATCTTGACAAAAAGAGTACAAAGTGGTGAGATTTACTAGGAAGAACAGCTTATGGTTGGTTTTGAGTAGAATCAGAATTACACGTGTGCCTTTGCTCCCCAGAGAGAGACTCACAAGCAAGGAGAAAAAGATTGCTAGGAACGGGCTATGGATCTACTAAAATGAATAAAAACATCAGACAGGATCTTAAAAGGACAAACAGAATTGGAGCACAAAGAGAGTGTGATAAGCTAAGAGGGCTCTATTTTGTAGGATAGGAAAAAAGAAAAAAAAATTAGTTAGTCTAACTAAGCTCTACCTTGGAAGGAAAATAAAACTGAATGCTAATGACGTATTCATCACCTATACAAGAGAGGGACAAGTCAAAAAAGAGAGACTGAGAAGAGAAGGATGATTAAAGGTGAATAAGGGGATGGCCTACATACTAAATTAATACTTTAGTTCTCAGTAGAAATGAAGATTATGAGGGTAATATCAGGGTACCTAATCAGGAATGAAAGTAGGAATGGTAATTCCAGCAGAGTTTGGGCTGTGAACTGTGATGAAAGAAAGAAAGAAGGAAAGGGAAGGCAAAAGGGACCAGCTAAAACACTAAAAAATTTCACATGAAAATACAAGTTGAGTAGCGTACATTTTTAATGACTTTATCAGTTTGGGAATGTGTGGAGCGAAGATGAGAGAACCTGCCCTCTGAGAGGAGATAGTATATCTAATTACAGAAAGTTTTTTGGGAAAGAATTGGTGAAGTTATCTACGGGGCTGCATTCCCATCAGTTTGGTCACTCCTACAGGAGCCCTTAACACAGAGTTTCAAAGTCAAGAACAAGCTGTAGAGGAGAAGGAAAGGGAGCAAAACTAATGTGGTTTTCTTTATCAGAGGTGCATATTAGGTTAGTCTGACACAATTTACTTTCAACAAGATCACTTTCTTGTAAGATAAGAGAAAATGTCATGTTTCTGAGTACAGATTATGGTAAATCATTCAGTACTTTACCACACAGGAAATTATTGTTTAAGGAGCTCAGGAAAGGTGTAAGTATGTGAACTGGAAGTCAGACAAAGCAAAAATTAAACAGAGGTTAAAGTGTGAATAGACTGAAAAGGAAGTCCCCAAGATGATAATTTCATCAGTGACACTGCCTACTCATCAGTCTCAGGGACTGATCCTACACAGTGTTGTCATTAGTGAGAGAACAAGGAGTGTGAGATTCTAGCTGACTGTCAAATGAAGACTCTGATGACCATGTATACAGAAAGCATGACCTCTAACACTACTCAGATAGAGTAGCAGCAATGGATTTGCATAGCCCAAAGCACACAAGTAACTGCTGACAAAAGAATTTTCTAAATAAAAAGTGGATGTTTGTCAGCTAGAGGCAAAAGAGAAGCAATATAAAATATGACACAATAGGCAACCAAAGGATGACAGAGAACTTGCCAGTGTGACACGGCCGTAGAAAGGGGAAAAAATAAGTCCAGTCTTGTATCATTGTCACTGAATACAAGGAAGTGCTGCTGCCTCCTACATTATACAAGGCATCAGTATAAGCTAGGGTACAATTTTTTACATAGTTCTAGTAATTTGTATTCAGAAAAATTATCTTAAACTAGAATGGAAACAAAAAAGGGCTATGGGAATAACATGCATAAAGAAGAATGTATCCTACGGGAAAAATAGAAACCTGGCAAAGGGCTATTTAAAACAAATAAATTCATATATTCATTCATAAATAGGAGAGTAAAAGCTAGAATACTTATATAAGTTTCTAATCACAAGTGCTGTGGAGTTATTTTTCAAACAACAGCGATGAAAAAAGAACTGTATTTGATTTGAGACAGACGATGGAAAATTGAGAGTAATGGGTGAATTTAGACAGAAAAACTGGGTCAGTCAAGTTGGTATCTTCCTAGGAAGTTCTTGATACAATGGTACCATTAAGTTATTAAAAGCTCTGGTGCTTCAGGGTACTTGGACACTATGCCAAGATAGAAGTTAAACTACAACTGGACCCACACTGGCTTACATTCCGTCAATGTCCTTGTCCAGTGTACTGTCTCACTTCCAGAACTGGGACTAGGACAGGCAGACAAATATAAAAGGGATTAGCTTGAGATGCAATGTCAATGCACATAACTGAATTTGTGTTCCACACTACATAACACAGAACAAAAGCGCCTTAATTTAAGGTACTCTCCGCAGTGATAAGGATTTACCTAAGCTCTCTCTGCCTGTGAGTGAGTAATCTGGTATTGGCTGAATACAAAGTTAAAAATATGAAGTTACCTTTCTTCTGTTAAAAACTTACATTTTACATTGCAATATTCTATTGCCTACTGAATTTGTTTGGAGAAGAGATATGAAATGCGCAAACAACAAATTACCATAAAACTATATTAACATGAATGAGTGATCTTTGCTTACACAACTATGTCATCTCAACCCTATTTTGCATACACTGCCAACGAGGATTGTGTACCCCATCAGTTTTGCTACTACAAATGGTCTAAATCTTATGCCAAAATCTATCCGTGAAATTATTTTCAGTGATCATATTATCCAAATGGTTTCAGTTGTCTTGAGAACCAATATGGCTGTACAATTGATCTTTGCTAGATTACTAATATAGTTTTAACTATATAGCTGAGTTACCTTGATATTTTATTCTGTTAACTTGCTAAACTTGCATCCACTTCAGTTTTATCCAGCAAAGATACAGAAACACAGTTTCACACAATTTAGGTATGCTTATGCAAGTGTCCATCCTCTCTCAGTATCATTCTCATATTTTAATGGTGAATTTTTCAGAATTAGGAGCAAAGGCTAATGAAAAGAAATTTATGATGCCAAAACTGCAAATGTTTTGGGAATTTGTAAGAACAGGGAATAGACTGTATAACCTACTGCTTCACAGATTAAGATGAGTGGGATTTAATGCTTGCCACCCAATGTCTATGGATAGCAAAAGTGCAACTGTTAGTCACCAAACCTTGATTGACAGGTTTAGCATCACACAGATTGATATTCACTCGATTCTCACCAGCACGAGGGAAGCTAGGCAACAAAGGCAGAAGGTCCAGGGTAGCAGAAGATTGCCTTAGAAAGCATGGGAAGTCTGAAAGATCAGAGATAAAAATTAACTAGAGACAGCTCCACATTCTCTTTTGATGCTTTGCCCACCAAAAAGGCTTATGTGTTCTACTTTCCATTTTCAATACAATAAATCTTTGGAGAAGACAAAACANCCGTTTGACTATAAATGTTTCTCTAAATCCAAGGAACATATTTTAAAAAATCCTCCTTATGTTTATGTGTGGTTTACATTATTTGAAAAATGTATTACAACATGGTTTGCTTTATTTTGAAATTATCTCAGGTTGTAGACCTGTATCTAAAAATGGTGCTATTTTTACTTGCCAATTGAAAATACAATTTGACTAAAATGTTCTAACTTGTATAGATTAAGGTTAGGCATCAAGGAGAAGTGTAAAGACTAGCATATTAACTTATTCAAATTCCATTACAGCCCCTGTTGCCAGTTTTCCTATTATCTAGATCTTTGTAGCTCTCAACTTTGATTTGATCATTGAAAGTCTTCAAAAGGAGAGAGCATGTGCATTTTCAGTCTTTGTTTCTCTTTTTTGAAGGAGCAATGGCAACGTGCCCTTTCACAGGGTCTTATGATATGGCACACATAAGATCAGACAGCTGTAGTCTGGAAGGGGAGCAGGAAACCCCATAACCCAGATCTGGAGTGATCCTGCACTGCATAAGAATGCAAATTGCTACACTGGTATTCAGGACTTTGTAATCCACCTGGGATGCAGGATCATCTTGCTCCAGAGGAAACTTGCTCCATTCACTGGTTAAGTGCAGGACTTAATTGCATGTCTGGCATGTGATTATGACCCAGAATTGGAATCTGTTACAAACCTTTAGATTTAGACAGTCCAGAAGAAAAATTCACAAACGGCATACTTGCACCTTTAACCACCTGAATATGAACATCAAAATCAGTTACCTACATTACTCAAAAGCCTTACTGTCATATTTGCCAAGGAAGGAGAGGTAGGCATTTTAAAAATGCAGCTTCTTTCTCGGGAGCTTAAATTTAAGCTTAAGTATCCACGTTTGCAAATATTGCAGTCTGATCTGTAGACATGCACACATATTCACACATGCTTATCAGGCAGCACGCTTTTGTTTAGGGTGTAGTTATTGTGCTGTGTCATGTTATGTAAAAGTTGTCTTACTGGCTTGTCTGGACAAAGTTGGTGATAATTATATAAACACTTTTTCTGCTTTGAATAATCATGGCACACTGAACAGAGTACTAAGAGTACAGCACAATTAAAATGGAAAGAGATTACATTAACAGCATACAGTGTTAATGTCATATCTCAGTTTTATTGGTATAATTAAAATCCCTTTAGATCATGCCAGTTCCTAAACATTTCAATTTCCATTCTCCCTTTATCAGTGCTATTTAATGGAGAGGTGTCACTCACGTTGGCTTTTAGCAGAATGATTTGTGAAGCTGAGCACGGTGAGCAGTGATTGCAGCGCAGGAGCCAGGGGACCGTACGGGGCAGCAGACAGCCAGCTCACTTAAACTTCTTTGAAAAGTCTCACTTGAGGCCATGGGCAGATGTGCAGGATGCTATGGTCGTACTGGTGGATGAGATTGCTGCCAATAATTTCTCTCCATCTGCTTTTAAGTGTTGATTTCCAGTAGTTCTCTGATCCCCCAACCCTGGGAGGAGGAATACATAAGCGTTCCTTAATCCACTTGCACTAAAATGAGCCCAGTCAGCTCAGATAACCAGTATGTTATATGTCTTTGTTCAGCTTACATTAACTAAGGTGAATTGCTCCTCATAAGGGCAGTTCCCTGACCAGAAGTAAGAGTTAGTTTTTTCAGTAACATGTAACCACTGCAGGAAGGAGCTATGTCCAGAACAGAACATCTATTGGCAGCCAAAGTGCCAAAAAATGCCATTACTTTATAATTCAGAGAGAAAAACACAAATGTGCACCACATTTACTGTTACAAATTAAATATTTCTGATGAAATTTGGGATTGTTTTCAGTATACCTTTTTTTTTTTTTCTCCAAGAAATACATCTCTGAATCCACCCTCTCTAAATATGGCAGTTGAGTTAGTGGAGCTATTGTCATACAAAACTGGTGCAACATTAGAACACCGTTAATATGATTCCTTTTATCACTGTAGGATTATTTTATTAATGCTTAAAGACCTATTAGACAACTAAAAGCTAGCCATTTATTTAAAAAACTGCTTACAGAAAGTACCTTAATATTATCTACCAGTTGGACTGGAAATGTCACTAATGGAGCTGAACAAAGAGAATGATTTTTTTTTTTCTGTTTTGATTGAAATCAATAAATCTACATTCTTCTGCCAGCTACAGACTGAACAAAAATTGGATATTCCTGTATCACCCTGTTACACCTTTCACAGAGATGGAAATGCTCCTCCTCTTTCACTAAACTTGATTTCAACTCAAATTTCAATTCAATTCAATTCAATTTCAATGTCTTCATGTAAAGGGAGACTTCCTCTTCCTCATTTTCCTGGTCTCCAGGAAGCCTGTATCCCTCCATTGCAACACTCCAGTCAGAGCAGCCATCCCACCACGTCCATGATCCCAACAAGATTACAGTCCTGCAGCAGCACATAGATCTATAATTCATTTTGTGCGTGAGTGTGCAGGTGCTTGTGGAGACACTCTCCAGCATGTTGATTTCCCAGAAACAGTTTTGGGAACTTCCCTCTAATGGTGCCTTGTAGACACTTCCTTCCTTCTATTAAAGCGCCAGAGGTGGATCTCCTTCCAACTTCTTAATTTTATGGTCTCTCTGTCACATGTCACATCACTCCAGGTCCTTTGCTTGTCCGACTTATCACTATCCATCACTTCCTCACAGGGCTGCTGGCAACTTTCTCTCTCCCCATCACTGCTAGTTGAAATCCCTCCTTACCAGGTCAGCCTGCGACCCTGGATACTGGGCAGTTCTGCATAGCTCTGGAAGTTTTCTTTCACTGAAGAGTAAGAATATTATTCACAAGAAAGGGATGGACTTAAAACAAAATAATTTCTGCAAATACTGCAAAAGCTGTTATTTAAATAAGTGCACATACTTCCATGGTAAAATATGAGATAGAATGTGCATCTTTGTAAATTACAATCTCGTAAAGTAAAACAGTAATAGATCTAATTTCTGATGGTAAATATTTTTGTGTGTTGTCAGTCCTTAATGTGTTTTGGTCTTGTTTATTAACATAATACTATTGCAAAAGTTAAATTTTATTTTTTGGATCTTACCCAATTTCTTTCTCCATACGGTAGCACACTTTTGTGCCTATGGCTATTATTTTGTTTTTGCTACCTTGTTGTCAGCAGAAATATGATGAGAACAGTCGGGAAGATGAAAGCCATCTGTGTTCTGCTCTGGCCAGTGAGAAGTACAGTCAGTCAGGTCAGAGAGACAGCAGCAAAAAAAATTATATATGGTTAGGGACATTTTGCTAATCAAATAACAAAGAAAGCCCATCTGTGTAAAGAAGGTCAGGCTTCACCTCAGTATCTCAGAAGCAGTTTAGGAGCTCTAGTTTAATTTTCTAGTTGATGTAACTATTTTACTGAAATAATTTTACTTTGCACACAATACTTTCCTAGCTAATGGCAAATAGGGTTCTGTGAGACATTCCTCGCCCATGTGTCTAAATGTCATTGTACTATGCCCTGGTATCATTAAGAAATTCCTAGCCCTTACCTTCAGAGCTTTTTTTACAAAGGCAGAAATCAAATAATGACACTGTATCACCATTTTTTCCAGGTGCTGCAGTAATACCATTCTCCGAAATCTGATTAGCAGCCCTAGACAAGTTTCAAAACTCACTGTACACAGCATAATTGATTCCTTACAAGAACTTTGTTACTAGTTTTATTCCTCCTATCCCCAAGAAGGACTGGGATACATTTCAGGCTGGAAACACACTGATTCTGAATGCAGAGATTCCAGGCTGTGTGACAGCCTCGCACCTTCAGCTTTTTTTGATCAGTCAAGTGCATGTGACCACCATTCACTTCACTCTGTGTCCAGGTAAGTACTAACAAAAAAGGACAGGTATTGACAATTCTTCTAGGATTGCCAATTCACTCATTGAGTAGTGGTGCCTTGAAGAACAGAACAGTCTGCCAAAAAAATTCAGATTTTTTTTTTTTAATTGCTGTTCATAGATAGTGTAGGAGCCATAGTTAGAGAAATAAAACACATTGTTTAGTGGTCATGGAGAAATAAAAGGGTTGGACTTGATATTCTTGGAGGTCTCCTCCAACCCAGCTGATTCTACGATTATATGAAAAGACACACATTTTGTCCATGGTGCAATGGGCACAGCTCTGTGTGGCCTTGCTTCTCTCCATCCAAGGGTAAGTTATAGATCAAAGCAGCTCCATTTAGAGCAAAATGCTTCCAGTGCTGCAAAGGGAAGATTAACCATGATCTTTTGGTCTAAAAAGCACATCCTGAAAAATCATATGGCTTGGCATGGAGGTTGCACCACAGCTCAAAACCCGGCAAGATGCAGCAACAGTTTTGAGAAGAAAGCAGCCCCTTCTGTGCCAAAACTGCAAAGTGCTCACCACTAGATCTGCTTAGTTATTTTCATAATTTATGACTGTGCTTTGATATTGACACTGGTAGATAAAGCAATCCGGTAGTCAGAGGCTGAATTAGTTACACATTAGTTACACAGAACTATTTCACTCCGCAGTGGAAGAACTTACATTCATCCCATCCCATATTTAACCAATTATAATTGCCATCCCTTGGAATATTAATAATTCAGGCTTTGTAATGATATCTTGGCCCCTCGGTGGAGGGCCTTCCAGGGGTACGGACTAACGGAAACTGTGGGCATGGGCAGGGCTGGGCCACAAGCGACACCAGCGAGCATGGTGCGTGGTGGCCGCGGGCTGGTGGAGCATCCCAGGAGGAGGAGGAGGAGGAGAAGGATGGGGGGAGGAGTTCCACGGGCTGGCAGCACATCCCAGGAGGAGGAGGAGAATGGGGAGGAAGAGTACCACGGGTTTGTGGAGCATCCCAGGAGGAGGAGGATGGGGAGGAGGAGTACCATGGGCTGGTGGAGCATCCCAGGAGGAGGTGAAGGAGGAGGAGGATGGGGACGAGGAGTACTATGGGCTGGTGGAGCATCCCAGGAGGAGGAGGAGGATGGGGAGGAGGAGTATCACGGGTTGGTGGAGCATCCCAGGAGGAAGAGGAGGATGGGGAGGAGTACCACGGGCTGACAGGAGCAGGAGGCACAAGGGCATGGAAGGGGCAGGTTGGGGCTCTGGTGTTGCCGGAGCTGCCTGGACCGGCCTGGCTCGGCCCGGCTTGGCACAGCAGGTCCCAACACACACCATCCATCCTCCGCTCTGCTCGTCTACAGTGCGGCCGTGGCCTTCCCCAAAGGCGCTCTGCCTTGCACTGTCCCTGCAGGGAGAGAAAGCACCAGCTGCCTGGCGATACCAATTCTGTTCTTCTCCCTGGCAATAATTTTCCCTCTTCAAGGAGAAAGGACCTCTGAAAAGTCCTACATAGTACCAAAGTGGGAAAGGTGAATGAATCCTGTGTTATCAGATAGTTATGGGGTTTTTCTTTGGGAAATGAATGGAAGAATAGCATTTTGACACGAAGAAATGAAATAAAACTTCTCAAACCTGCATTTTTTTTCAAGTGGATCCTCATTTTTCCATTCCCTCCACTTTCATGGTGTGTTTCTCAGTGTAATCAAAGCATTTATTTCCCTGTCTTGATTAAGATTATTTTATGAGGCACATTGCAAACTAAAGCTTTTATTGCAAACAAGTGAAACACCCTGATGTACTCTCTACCTAATTAACAAGCAGGAAACTCAGTCTCAAATTTTGGACATGTGGCTGCAGCTGGGTACAAAATCTCTGCTTCAGTCATCTCTTCCTCTGAGACCACTGCTGGGGCTGCAGCAACAGCACAGTTCTCCTGACATTTCATGGTATCCTTGGTGTGGTGGAGGAGGTCTTGGAAAAAAAAAGGGGGGGGAAAGACAGCATGTGCACGTGTCTACATATACATGTAAAGATAAAGTCTCAAGCAGCTAAGCTCTATGCTGCACTCAGGGCTTCTGTGACTCCTGAGAGCATGAGAATGTCTTTATTGGTGTGGACCAAAGGTCCGTCTATCCGGTTTTAAGACTAGCTATTGAGTTGATTCCCAGGAAGGAGTGAGAACAGGACAACCGTATATGAAACATCTCCTGACTGTTCTCCTAATCTCTGGCAGTTTTTAGCTCAGGGGATTTTCTGTAGCTCATGTGGTTTGGCCATTGAGCAGCCCTCAGCAGACCTATCTTTCAAGTGCTTTCCGATCTGCCCTTGAACCCGTGTAACCCTTTTGCATGCAGAAGACTCTAAGTCTGTGTTTATACTATTAAACTAAACAGAGCCAGTTCACAAGTACAAGCCTTGTCCCATGGTACTTGATACTGTCAAATTGTTAGTACGGGCTGTGGCACAAGCGGATTGTCACTGCGCCCAAAGTCTAGGCAGTCTGAAGCATCAGCACGCAGAACTCTCACTGGTCTCCCTGCTGTCTGGGGCAGTAAGGCAATTGTCCCCTGGGACCATTCCTGAAACTGTAATCTCAGCAAGGCTCTGTGGTTGCGTGGTGGCCTGAAGGAGATTTATTTGGCAGTCTGGATGTGGCTACTCGGGGGGGATAGGAAAGCTTAGCACTGCAGATGTAAGTCTTGTCATACTAGTTAGTCTCAAGGCCAGATAATGGTTCCTGGCCTGTTTTATCTGTTAGCACTTGTATAGCAAAGAGTCTGGCATCATCTTCTGTGCCACTGGTGCTGGGAAATTCTGTTGCTCCAGAGCCAGGAGCAGGATAATAAGTTTTGAAAGGACACATGCACTACAAGCATCCCAGGAGTTTTCACTACATCCCAGAGGCCAGTTCCCTTAATTCTTTAAGGTAAATAAGAACCGTTTCTTAATCTCAGTAACAAGGCCTTCCTGTTAAGTAGTGAAGCAAGACTGTCACTGACTGTAGTACAAGGAGTGGGGTATCCTGCTCAGTCCTGTTGTTTCTCCTCTTCTTCATCTTGCAATAATGCTTAGCATCTCAGCTCCCAAGCCTCTTAACGTTACTGTTGCATTCCTCTGTGTGGTTCCCCAATTAGCAGTGTTAGAGAAGCAATCACTTGGTTTTCCTGGGTTTTTTTTTTGTTGTTTTGCTAACTTATGTTAATAAAATACATAATACATAATAAAATACTTCACACCTTGAAGTGATTGAGCCGGTTGGTGGAGACTCTTGTCTTTACAAAAAGAAAAGGACTACCACGGCGTTTGTGTCTGGGTGGTACAGGAAGGATTCTGTAGAAAGCTGGGATTCCTGTGGCACAGGGCAAGTACAACATATGGCTGCAGCTCTGCTCTACTGAACAGCCTTGTCTTTAACATGAGAGCACATCAAGAGTGAGAAAAAAACTCACTGTATGCATGCAGTGTTTGTTCAGTGTTATGATGTGCCGACAAAGATGCCTGTCAGCTTTTTGCTACATAGATGTTTTTTAACTAAAATCTGAACCTTGTTGACCAGCAACTCATTCCCCATATGGCTCCGTGCTGCCATCACATAGTATGGCTTTATGCCTGTCAATGCAAGACTCTACAAACAGAAGCCAGCCTACAACACTGTGCTAGTGTAAGAAGACAGTACTTTTGTTTAATAGAAAAATTTCACATGTCATGGCTGACACAGTTTTGTTAAAGAGAATCCCTGGTCTGGTCACAGCCATGCTGACAGAAAGCACCTTTTGTCAATTCAAGCTAAGTCTTTGAGAGACCTAGAGTAACTACAGTAGCAGAAAAATTCTGTTCTATGTTGAGGTTTAAAATATATATATATATACCTACCTGCCTATATATATTTCATATATGTATAAACTGAAGATGCAGTTTAACTTTGCACTTGTCTGGCAGCAAAGCCTCTTTATGAGGTTCCTACCCCAGCATCCCCACCACAGTTTGCTTCCCCTTCCAGCTGTGCTGTTGGCAGCCCCCCTGTGTAGACAGGATAGCTGTTTTGTCTGAAGTTGAACATCTAGACAATCTAATGCCCTCAGTCTAATTGGGCAAGATCATTTCACTGGTCCATTTCGTAGTGTGAACAAACAGTTGTATCTGTGATTCTGACCAGCAGACAAACTGCTGTCTAGGCACAGAAACAATGCCTTGCTAAAGAAGAGGTTAATATTTTATATAAGGAAGAACAGTTCAACAAAGAACAACTGTTGAACAACTGCACAGAAAATCTACTCTCTGATTTAGAGCGTGGAGGACTCTAAAAATACAGTGTACCACTGGCAAATTCTTTGATTTCTCTTTCTTCTGCTATTCGTAGGAAGCCCATGGCAAAGGCTGCCTCTTTTCCTACGTTTATACATGCACCCACACAACCAGGCTGCCTGGTTTTAGTTCAGAACTCACTGCTATTGTTATGGAAATAATAATGATAGCACTATTACAATATCCTGTAACTAGGATGGTAAGCTTAGGTTGAGCAAAAAGGTCTCCTTTTAAATCTCTCTTGTTTATATGGAAGTCATAACAGACTCTCGTGAAAATAGTCCTATTTTTAAGATTAGGCAATTTGTAAGTAAAAGATGTGATGGTCCAAGTTTTGGAACAAGTATGACAAAAAAGTGATGCATAAACTCTGACCGTGGAGTAAATTTTCTTTTTCTAATGATATCTGTTGGCAGGAGCTCTGGAGCTCATGGTGGCAGCAACAATAAAGCACAAAGAAGATAGTTTTGTAAACGCCATTTTACTTATCCTCTTGCAAAGAATCCACGGACAGCGAAACTGTGACAGTTTCATCTTTACTACATTGATCCCAAATAATCTGTTCTAAGCAATAAATGCTGGCTTTTCACTGTTTTTTATTTGTGGGGTCGTAGTTTCAAACATAATGCAGGTAGTCAGGATTTCTAGCCAATTTCATCTATATATGTAGTTAGAAGTTCATGTGTTTTTTTCTTTACAAAATCCTGTTATTCTTTCCAGAAATGCCACGTGCAGTCATATCCAAAATCTAACAGCCTTCATCAAATCCAGAATGTATGAAACAAGTGGCATTAACATTTAAGAATTTCTGAAGAACTCAGTATTTTGCCAGCTATTGATATCTTCAGGCAGCCGAGAGACTGTTTAGAACTGGATCTTACTTGGCCAACTCAAGTGAAAGCCCCTTATGTAACTTGGCCATAAAATTGTCCACTCACCTCAACTTACACCGTATTCTTTTATTGATACCTACTCTAAAACCACTAACTCGCATGAATTTCAGGCCTGTGTAGATTTATCCGGAATCTTTTTAAAATATTATTCTGTATTTAGAAACACGGGCTCAAAACTATCCACTTTCATTGGCTAAAAGGAAAGGCACAGCTTAGCATTAACCTAGTGAAGTCTATATCCCCCACCCAATAAATGTTTAAGTACTGGTGCGCTGGGGGGGCTGACTTCATAAAAGGAGACTAATGGTCTCTAGACAAAAAAAGCTTGCTGTCTTTAAGACATAAATATTAGTCATTATTGAGTAGCATATTATTTGGTGGGAGGTTGATTGGGTTTGTGGACTAAGGGTTTTTCAGCTGGCTGATGATTCTTACTTCTGAGGCCTATGGGACTCAGTCTTTTTTTCTTTTGGGGTTTTACATTCACTCCTGAAAAGAAGCAGAAAACACAATTTTGAAAGAGTCTGTCCTTCCACTGACCTCAGTGGCCTTTATTCACTGTACCTAGCCTCTGGTACACTGCTGTTGTTGCTGTGGCATTTGGACTGCTTGTTTCTCTTCTGAGTACATGCACAACCCTATTGCAGCAATGCCCAACCCGTGTGTTTGTGTTAAGCTCCCAGAGAAATCCCTCCACCCACACAGCTAAGCATCTGGCCGGCCATGCATGTGGCCTGTGTTTTGGGCGGTGGCTCCTTATTGCTCCAACAGTTTCGTTGAATAAGGAAATTTAACTACTCCTGTTGTGTACCCCGATGGAGGGTAACTGCTACACTCAGCAGCTTCAGCTCCTTGTCATTCAGCGTTAACAGTAGTTTCCATTGCAAGTAATGCAAGGACAATTTGATTTCTAATGCTTCAGCTTGTTGTTGGTCTCTTACAACAACGGAATTAAATGATGCTCAAAGTTTAATCCAGCTCCCATTAGCTTGGAGTACTATAAGCCTCTCTATTCTGTACTGAACTATGGCAGTGTATAAACAGTATTTATGGTATCTGATCTTTTCTATTGAAAGTTGCACATTATTTAGAGGCCTGTAATAGAATAAATTAGAGAAGGCACAGTTACTGTAGCAATCAGTAGTACAGTATATTGCAATTGAGTGAAAGGTATTGCGCCATATGGAAATAATAATGTCTCCAGAAGACATAAAATACTGCCTTCATCTTACTACTACTAGCACATTTGTAATGCATGGTTGAAAATCATGGTGCTATTGCTTTTGAAAGTGCAAAAATCACAGTTTAACAAATCATTTCCAAATGTAGATTTCTTCTAAGAACTTTGTGTTTTTGTATAGTCTGTTATTGCCACATCTTGTAGATCCCACAACATAAGACAGCAGATGACTTAGTTCAAATGATTCTCTATTGTTTTTAATATTTTTAACATCCCAAAGGGGGAGTGGGGTGGTATTTATATGTTTAATAATTTCCAGATTTTTGAGCTGCTAGTCTGTTCAGTCTGGAAAAAAATCTGATAGCTATTATTCATCTTCTTCAGTCAAAGATGGTTTTGGACCTCTGGTTAGATTATTAAAGCAAAACTGCTCCATTTTGTTGAGGCATATTTTCACTTTTTGCTTACATCTAATTGAGAATAATAGAAAAAAAGTAGTTCTTAATAACAATCCATTGAGTCCTTTCTTTTGGTCACACATATGGATATGAGGCTGACCGTGTGACCCACATTTTCTGATGGCAAATATAATACAGTTATATGTGTCTATATTTGCATACATTCATCCATATAGATATTTTTATTATATATTGTTGTTATTATTGTATCATATCTAATAGTATGCTATTCCCATAATGTGACTTGACTTGGGGTCAAGTCATTAGATTTATAGAGAGGTAACCTAGCTTAGAAAATATGACCCAGTCTCTCTCTAAAGTGACTTCAAATTAACCTCTTATCTGAGCAAATTCTCAGTGTAGACAGCTATAAGGCAATTCAGTCAATAAGTGAATTTAAATTAAAATTCTAAAAAACAAAAACTTCAGGGATTAAGAAGAAAAGTATCTTAAAATCACGCACTGTATTCAGATGAGATGATTTTTTGCAGGGCTAAGAACATGGAGGAGCAATGAAGATTGACAAGAGAGCATATATGGAATGAAACCGATAGTATTATAGACAGTCTTAAGATATGTTGGTTTGTGCTGTCAACAGCAAGACTGCAATAGGCTTTTTCTTGAACTTATTGTTCTCATAATTTGGAGTTTGAGAGGCCTTGTCTATCAATAGACCAATTATCATTTGTATTAATTGTAAAATGCTGCTATGGCTTGTTCCTTTTAAAATCATACTGGGCACCTATTTTTTATTCAAATGAATAGGGATAAATTGTATACGTGGTCCATGAAAGTGACTATAGTTGTCATGCTGTATTTTCCTTAGAGAGGCATTTATGAACTAGAAACAATTTAAGGAAATTCATTAGATTGGTTAAAATGGAGAGTGAAGTTTCAAATGGGAACATGAAAAGAGACATCTCTATCTTTTCCTATCTGGAAAAATAAAAACTCTTGCAAGGAAGCTTGATTGTAGATGAGGCCAGAAAGCTCAGGAATCATCTGTTTGAAAGCACTTTTCTAGTAGGCTGAAACAGTTGTACACCGTACAAAATGCACATAGAAGGGACCCAGCTGCAGAAATAGGACTATTATCTTTGTCAGTACAAACTTTTCCATCTCCTCCTGTGATACTAAAACTGTAAGGGAGTATTTAAATGTGTACATATCTCACTAAAAATGGCCATCATCACACTTTTGACCAATCTGGCCAAACTCCAGGAAGATTTTTAGTGCAGAAATAGTCTAAAGGAGAGACTAAGATATGAAAGCCAATAAGGACAGGGATAGACTGATCTTTCTGCAAGCCTGGGAAACTTTTTCTTGTTTTTGTGTTGAGAAATTGCTGGGTAATGCAGGAAGTTGCATCAGATTCTGTCGGTTTGCCTCCATAACGCAGTACTTTCCTAAGGCAGACTTCAGAACTCTTCCTTTGGAGTTGAATTCTGGATCCAAACCCAACATCCCATACATAACAAGTTCTTGAACAGCTTGTACTTTGGATACCAACAAACAATAGTAATGCCTAATGTCCTTTATGTTTTCTAGCTAGCGAGGTGAAAGATGTGTTCATTTTCTTAATCTCCTGGTGAAGTTATGTTCCCAAATTTACTGCCAAGTGAGGTCTGATATGCAGGGTTTCATTCTTTCCCCTCCTGCCAACTTTTCAGCGTTCTATCTCCATTAATTTTTATTAGTGTTACGAAAGGACAGTCAAAGCAGTGGGAGCACAAGGTGAAAAGGATTCCACAAATTATATGGCTGTCGTAGAGTACCTTTCTAAAACTAACTCCCCATGAGAGATTATTCTGTTTAACTGACAGCTAGTAGCGTTTCATTTGTAGAGACACTCTCCATAATGACTTCTGTTCAGATATCATAAAATCGTAGAATCATTTAGGTTGGAAAAGACCCTTAAGATTCCTGAGTCCAACCATTAACCTAATACTGCCAAGTCCACTACTAAACCATGTCCCTGAGTGCCACATCTGCATGTTTTTTAAATACTTCCATGGTGACTCAACCACTTCCCTGGGCAGCCTGTTCCAGTGTTTGAAAACACTTTTGGCAAAGAAATTTTTCCTAATATCCGCTTTTAATCTCCCCTGGCACATCTTGTGGCCTTGACCTCTCATCCTAAATGTTAGCAGGTGGGCCTCAAACGTCCACATTTTCAAGTTCCTTTAAATAGAACGTTCAGTAATAAGCAGAACACGGTCCTTTTCCTCTAGTAAACAACAGAAAATTTCCAAGGGCTTGTGCTGCAACTCCAGGTGCCTGTCGACATCTAGATGATGATCAGGTAGTCTGTTGTAGTGCTATCAGGTCAGTTAGTTGAAGGAGTGAGTACAGCAGCTCCAATTTCTGCACTGGGTGCACTTCAAAGCTGTATTTTGGGCTGGTCTGTGAGACCTAATGGCTCTTTACGCCCATGGATCGAAGGGACACTTGTTAGTTCAGACCCAAATGCTTCCATGTCATTGGGAATATTGCCAATGGCTTCGGCAGCAAGAACGAGATTTGATTTAGTCAAGTTTTTTTTTCTGGTCACACCCATACTGTGGGTCCCTTACAACTCAGAATATTCTGTGAAAATATACATAAAAAGGAGATGTGCATATCTTTCCAGCATCATTTGTGACATTTATTCTTCTGAGAAACTACTGTACACAGAAGAAGCAGAATGTTTGTTTATATGCTGTGATTTGACTTTCCAGATTCTCCTAAGAACAGACAGAGTTTGTGGCTCAGAGCCAAACCCAAGATATACAACTCTCTTGTGAATTGCAGAGATAGGCTTTGTGCAATGATAGCTGTGATGAACTTTGTAACCAGCCTATTTACAATCTTTTTTGAAAAAAAAAAAAATCGCAAATTTCTGACTAACCCTCAGGGAGGTGGAATTCTGAAAAACAGAACAACAACATGAAGCATCAGACAGCATGTGACACTAAGCACGCGTCATCAAATATGTCATATGTATTTCTGTTCTCTTTCTAGGTATGGCTTGTTGAAAATACTGCTTTTCGGCTGTTTTACTGTGAAATCCTTGCTTTCAGTTTGTAGCAGATCTGAGGATCCTTCTCTGCCGTTTCCACATCCAGGGGCCAAATTCATGCATGAAGCTATGCTCCAGCTAAAGACCCTGACTAACGACTCCGTAAAGGACAGAGACTCCCATTACATTCGATAGATTTAGGATCAGATTGCTCATGGTGGTACTACTGCACTGTGCTAGCCTTCTGTCATCATGAGATATCTCGTTGTGGAACAATTTAAATTTTCCAGCAAGTATTGAACTCAGCCATCCTTTGATTTTTTTATTCCTGTTCTGCTTTGAGAAAAGGCAAAAATTCTCACTGGAGATATATTTGCAATCAACAAACCATCCATCAAACAAAACTTGCTTGTGAAGCAAGCAATTAGGCACCTCTTATTCATAAGACTTTCTCTTTCATTTTAAAGAGTCTACAATAACCTTAATAAGTATAGGAAACTTAACTTTCCCACAGGAAGCTACAGTTTTTGTCCTCTGATTTTGCTCCTTTACAATTCTGTGCAGGGTCCTGCACTGAACTTGTTGCATGCCATTGTAAATAAAATAAGATTGCAGACTGAAAACCTAACAGGCTGTTTAGGCATATACTGTGCAAAACACACTATGAACTGCTTAAAGCTCCAGAATACATAAACCAGTATCTTTTGTTGAAAGTATGCCCTGCATGTCCAAGAGAACAATATTCTGAAATCTTCCTAAAAACATGGCCTACGTTGGAAGGGGTGGGGGGGAAAGTCATTTTAACAGGGGTTTGCTAATCAGAAAATATTTATTACTTGGTGTCTGTCAGCGTTCCAATGGTGGACATCACAATTATTTAATTAACTAGTAGAGTTCCTCAAAATTATGAATTATTTATAAAATGGAAAGTATGAATACTGCTGTCTTCCAAGAGACTAAAATCTTGGTTGAAGAAATGTGGTAGGTGAGTAAATTGATGTGGGAAATGATGATAAATAATGTGAGTGGGTTTTCTGGTATTATTTGTGTATCTGAGTTACTTATAAAAGTTATGGGTATAATATTTGGTTATTTAAAGATCATAACCTATAACTTTCTTATGCATTAGCAGCCAGAGGGTTTAGATGCTTATTAGCAGACATTTACAAAGACCTGAGACCTGCCCAGTGTGATCAACAGAAAAAAGGACCTTAACTGTGAGACCTAAGAGGGTTTGGGTATCCCACGGTGCCCAGTGTTGGACTAAGATGCATGGTGAGATATCCAAGATAAAATAAAACAAAAAAAAAATTAGAGTTGCAGACAGAGAATGTAGGACAAATATTGCCAATTTGCAATCAACACTTCAGTTGCTAGGGCAATATATAGGGTGTTAGAGACTCCACTCTCAGCTGGAAATGGTTGAGATATGTGATTTTAACTTGCGTGATTAAAAAAATGGACTTAAAACTATCTATCTTCTTTTGCACACAAATTGCCTCAGAAAACGTCATGCTTTAGCTAGAGGGAAACTTCTCAATGGAACTCACAGCATATGCTTTTAGCTCTAACATTAGTCTGTGACAGACGATTTTATAACTTGGTATTTTGCTCGACTTATATCCTTCAAAGTTTTTAAGAGTGTTTCTGTCTTATTCTGAAGGCCAGATGGTAACAAAGCATCTAGGTTTGCAGGCATTAAAATTACTGCCTTTATTTCTATAATATCTGTAATATAGATGACACTGTATACATATAGTGAGATGTTGTACTGCAACATAGTGTCATGAACCTGTGGGATTGGTGAATAAGGAAAAGAATCAGTTTGTACTAAATTAATTTCTCGCATATTTTCTTCTACTTTTTGTCTTCTGACCATGATTGTATGCAATTCTACCTTAACATGAGGTATGTTCATGACCTTCTAATTTATAGAATGGCCTAAAACATAAAGCATTCATTCAAAATCAAATACATAAAAAGAAGGTCAGTTCTCCATGTAGTCCAGAATTAGTAATCTGTGGTCTACTTCCAGTAATCCAAAATCTTTCCACTTCAACACCTCACTGAGACTTTAAGGTAGGATATGATTTTTTTAATAAGTTTTTTGTAGTTTTGGGTTTTTTTAACTTGTGTTAAAGTTCAAGTGTGTCAGTAAATCTAGCGCCAGCAGACTGTACACTTTGAAGCAGCATTTCTCCTTTTATCTCTTCTGACACCTGCATTTTGGAAGTTGCACAATACCCAGATTGCTGTCTGTAGTGTGGGTGTGGAGAACATCTGGTGCAGCAGCAATAGTGTCTCCTCTTATGAAAAAGTCCTGGGAGCTAGATTTTTCCCCTTAATTTCCTCCTCCCTCTAATCCTCCTGTTTCTTTAATTTCTGTAAGAATTTTATTGCCAGACACAGTATATAGTGTCTAACTAGTATACGAAAGAGATGAACACATCTCTGGATAAGAGCTTTGTAAAAGGAAATCTATCAACTATCTTACCTGCCTCTATTATGGATAGCAAGACGTCTCAGTTAGTGAAGGGAAGTGTTTGGTAACTGTTTCTGTAATACCATCAATATATATTCTTTCATTATGTATGCCCCTGATAGCAAAGAAATGTCTCAATTCACTTGACTTCCCAACGAAGCATTTGTTATTTCTCCTTTGGTTCCCTAATGTTATCTGCTTCCAAATTCGGTTTGTTCCATCACGCTGAATTCAGATCGCCATCTTCAAACAAGCAGCACAGGGGGCATTCGTGAGGAGTAGGATTTTGGACTCTGTAAGCCTACACTCTGGTGTAAGAGTCTTAAGAGCCAGAAAACACCTGAGACGGTCATGTCAAGCCCTAAACCAGGAGCAGGTCTGCAGGAAACTTTCATTAAACTATGTCTTCATAGATGGTTGACAAATAATGCTGAGATATTAATCCTTGCTTTTGTGAAACCAGTGATCTAGAAAGTATCTTTTAAAATAAGTATTATATCAACTGACTTCTTTGTAAATCTGAGCATTCTTCCTCTGAAAAACAAGAACATATTGAGGCAATCCTACTTTCTCTCGGCTTCAGAAGGTCAACGTTGGGAAAAAGAAGAGCATAGATACCCAAATTAAGGGATGCTTTTAAATTGTGCATATAGCTCTCAACCCGAGATGAGCTATGTAGCTCTAAATTTCCGTTAAGGTTTTATTGCGGTTTTGTTTTGTTTGTTTGTTTTCCTGAAAAAGGAAAAGAGTTGCAAAATAACAAAAATGGCATTAGAAGGGAAGCTCACATTCTTGACAGTTAAATTTTGGGTGGTATAACCATATGCATTACAAGGGGATTACACTACAAAGTCGGGATTGCTCCAAAAAGTGACCACGCAGCTGAAAGTACTTCAACCACAACTCTACTTCCTAATTCTTGTCCATGTAGAAAACACAGCCAGCACAAAAAGGTACCAAAGATATGAGTTCAGCCAAGGCACCAGAAAAGAGAGCTGCATTCTTTTTGCACTTCCATAAGTTGCACTTTCAGTCCCTAGAGCCATGGGAGGAGGACATGGGATTCTCTGAAGCACGGTGTCTCTCTTCATTGTTTAGAACTGACTGTAAGGGTTCAGTATAACCTTACCTTTTCATCTCCCCCTCCTACCAGTAAAAGTGAATGAACGGGAAAAAAACTGCAAAGCCTCTAGAATAAGCAGTAAATGTAAATGTGGAAATTCAGATTTGGTACAGTTTTATAAACATTGCTACTTTGCCTATTTAGCCCTTGGACTTGTCCATACAGAACAGTTCCATTGATGTTACTAACATTTGGGCTCTAAGTGTAATTCAGCTGTTACCTATAAGTGCATGTTGGGGTTTTTTAGGGTATTCTTTTTCTTCATACATTTCTAATCTGGCTTTCCAGATGAGTTGGTATCCATCCTCTGATTACCAAGTAGAGTTCTGACCAAATCCTGTCATTCATATAACATTTTAATGCACTACCCATTGGTTAAGACAGTGGAAACAACTAAATTTTTTTAGCAAAAGCTGTTAGACTGACCTGATCTTTGACACATCACTGGCTTTTTATTTGCAAGGGTGATTTAACCATATCTTTTTCAGTGTTCATTTTTCATTTGCTGTGCTTCTTGTTCATAGTATCCTGATGCTGCATTAGCCTTGGTTAATGCTTTTTAAAATTATATACTACGCTTACCGATTGTGTATTAAGAAAAAAAAAAAGGGATTACTTCTCTTTCATGACATTACAAATATATCCTATTAATGGGACTTAAAATGGTGTGCCACAACTTGTGGAACTTTATAAAAGAAAGAAGAGAAAGAAAAAAATTCTTTCTGATGGTGAGAATCAAAATTCAGCTTGATAACGTTCATGCACCAGTCTGAATACAAATTATGCTGGTATTAGTGTGTGAGAGGTGTACAACTGTGGTGAAGGAAAAGGATGTTCTCTTTCATTCCTTCCATTCCTTAATTTCTTTTGCCCCATTTTACTTCTCTTCTCTCAGCATTTTCCATGCATTTTTGTTTCAGTTTTAAAGGCAGCGTGCTATAAAAGCTCACCCAACTGAAAAGATACCTGTATACATACAGTGTGAAAGGAAGGAGGCCGCCTCTTTCTGCGTTCTCCTGATACGTGCTGCCAGACAATCCCGAAGATTTTTGGACTTCATTACCTAGAAACAGTTATTAAAACCAAAGTAAAATAAAAAGGTAACAGCAAGCTTGCCTGCAACAGTCTGGGGAAAAGAAACAAAACAAAACCAATTCCCCAACCCCACCAAGAAAACCCCATCCTGAAACCAAACATGCAGAGTATCCTGCTTGATAAATTCCCCCTTTGTATATGGGCTCGCACAGTCAGACTGTAATTCAATCCTGGACAACCTGCGACCTCTTTTGGTCAATTAATAAAATGAGCACGAGGACAAAAGAACACTGAAAAGTCTCGGTACAGCCACCCATAGGGGCATTAAGCAAGGCTGATCTCTCCTTTAACGCATCTTTAACTTACCGAGGAAAAGTGCCTGCTCTTACACCACATTACTCACAAATAAAACCAGATATCTTTTATCCTGCTATGTATGGTGTTCCTTTCAAGATGGAATTTGAAAGGTATAAGTATCGAATAAAGAAAAGAAAAAAATAAACTGAATAGTTGATTCTAATTATCTGAAAAGATATGATTTGTAAAAGGTGCAGTTTTCAACAGTCACAGTATCATGGCCAGTACCTCGAGCAATAACATATATACTTCTCTCTTCCACTTGAATTTTAACACATGAACAGCTGACGAATTACTGGAAGGTGTTTAATGATGAAGGGGCTGAAAGCAGAACAGTAGTTCATTCCCACGGCAGAAGATACTTGTATAAGCCAGCATCTGTGAGCATTATTGGTTTTATTTTCCACGAGGAGCAGGATTCTCTGGCTGAAAGACCATTATATATGTCTATGCATTCAGCTCAGCATCCCCTTCCCCATGAGACTGCAGCATAGCTCCAGAAAGGATGATCACAAATTTCGGCATTGCCAAATCAGATTTGCTTGTTCATGGTTAAGCCCAGTTAACAGGGGGAGCAGAATATGCCCAGCAGAATGGGAGCAGAATTTGTAGTGGCCAAAACCTGAACCCAAACACATGCATTGTGCAAAATCCATGTAGGGTTTCGATGTCGGGGTTTGGGTTTTTTTGGGGGTGGGGGATAGATTGTTTGGCCTTTTTTTTTCCCCCTGGATTTGAGCGGATGTTGCAATATAAACGTCTTATAGACGAAACGAAAAGTTTGGAAGAGTTCAAGAAAACACTTTAAAAAGGCAGTTAAGGGAGGCACATCCAAGGGGCTGGGGCACGAATGGGAGGTACATCCACGGGGCTGGGGGCACGACAGGGACCGAGCCCCGGATCAGAGAGCACCATCTGGGGACACCCGGGTGTGCAGCTTCCAGCGCGCACATCCATTTCCTGCCACCTTCCTCGGAAACGCAGATGTCATGTGAGCTGTAAGCCGGTCCCGAATCACGCCGCGAACCTGCGTGCGTGCGGGAGCGTGCGTGTGCGAGCAGAGGGCGCGCCTTCTCCACGGCCTCTCAGCCCCAAAGCGCGCACGATTGTGGCCAGGACTCCAAAAAAAGGACACTCTCCCGGCGCCAAGGAAACGCACAGGGGCACGGGGGCGCGCACACGCACACGGCGCTTATTCTCGCAACAAAAGGCGCACGACAGCGCCGTGCCCCTCACAGCTGATTCCTAAGGCGTGCCCACACCCAGCCCCGGCAGCGCCGCGCCCCC
>VWZG01009759.1:310761-324921 GCA_013396735.1 Grallaria varia | reverse complement strand
AGCCCTGCGACGCGCGGGCGCTGCAGCAGTGCAAGCCGCTGCAGCCCGACTGCGCCGAGCGGGTGCGGGAGCCGGGCTGCGGGTGCTGCCTCACCTGCGCGCTGCGCCCGGGGCAGCCCTGCGGCATCTACACGGAGCGCTGCGGCGCCGGGCTCAGCTGCCAGCCGCGGCCGGAGGAGGCGCGGCCGCTGCAGGCGCTGCTGGAGGGCCGCGGGCTCTGCACCAACGCCACGGCGGGCGGCAAGCTGCGGGCCTTCCTGCTGCCCGCACCGCACGCTGCAGGTAAGGCGCTGCGGCTTCCCTACTCGCCTCCTCTCCCTCCGCTGCTTTCTATCTTGCTTTTTTCTTTTCCTTTTGTTTCAAGTTACAAAGAGAGCTGCCCGCAGAGCTGCAGCTCGCTGCGGAGCTCTGCCTGCAGAAAGGGCTCCCCCCGCCTCGCCGTCTGCCGGGCCGGGGGCTCCGCCGGCAGCCACGTAGCCGAGCCCGGGCTCGGGTGTGCTTTGGCCGAAGGAAGGGTCAATTTGCTTCTTCCACCTTATTCGTGTACGCGTAGGTTTGCCTCAACACCGATGCTGTGAAGCAGCTCCTCGCAAAAGAGGCAGAGTTGCCTTTTTTTCGTGTTTAAGAGAAGAGTGGGGGAGGGATTGCATGTTGCTTCTGTGGGTGCGTGGGACTGCCAGGCTACAGAGCCTGGATGGAGAGGGAGGGAGAGCTGGAAATCCTCGGCGTTCTTGGAAAGAGGGTGCGCGAAAACTCGAGAGAGTGGGCTCTGACCCCTGCGCTGCAGCGTGGGGAGAGTCAAGGAAGTCTAAGCACAGGGAGGAAGAAAAAAAAAAAAGTTAAATACCCCTTTGGCCTGGAAAGGTAGTTATTCAGAACAAAGCGTTTGCACAACAGTGTTTAAGTGGACGTTGGGTTTTTTGCCTGCACTGCAAATAAGTCTTTGGCCAAACGAAGCTTTCCCGTACCTCTTCCATGTCTTGGAAATGAGGCGTTCGCTGAGCTGGTTTGGTTTTGTTTGAAGAGGAAGGGACGGTTGGAAAAAGCTCTGTTAGCGTGCACATTTGGAAACTTAAGACGAGGGGGAACTTGGGATTCAGATCAAGAAAGCACAGTCCCTCTATGCAAACATTTAATTAAACTGTTTGCTAACCAAGAGCAAGTATGTTAACATTTATTTAATAGAAAAGTGTGTCAAAAGGCTTTCCAGTGTTTGCGTTTTTAAAAAGCCAGGAGATTTTGTGCTAGGTTGCAGAGGCTCTTTGACTAGCCTCTCCTTAGTGGAGGCAGTGGCACCAGTGCTCCAGTTAACTGGCTTCTGGAAGCATTGGTGAAGCTTTATTATAATTATTTATGTGCTGCTCCCAAGATGTGACATCTGGAATGAGAGTTTAGAGATATTCACTGAAGTTTTAAATCTCCTTGGAACGTGGAGCAGCTTCCTTCATCATGTGAGGTTAGCTCTTCATACTTACCCTTGGAGTGACACTGGAAAAAAGGGGCATCTCCTCCATAGTTGAGAGTTGATGCTGTTTCATGTAGTGCTTAGAGAAGGAGGAAGACAGAGCTGCACTTTGCTGAAAGCCTTTCCATTTTCAGCTGAGTTCCTGAATTTGCTTTCTTTGTGGAGGGAGAGCTCCGATTTTGAAGTCAGCAGTAGCTTTGATTCCTTAAAAAGTGTGAAGTAGGACCCTTAGGGTTCACATTCAAGGACTGAAGGTTGCAAACCTGGCGTGCGAGAAGGAAGTACCCCAACCCTCTGTGTGACTTGTAGTGCCTTGCCTCCTCACAGGGACCACTCCACTGCCAGCTCTAAATCCACCACTCCCTGGTACACACCCTCTCTGGGCAGGATCACATCATCTCCTTTACACTGGGGCCTGCTAGTGTCCAGCAAGGTCCTGCATCATGTGCTCTACTGTTGGGCATTCCTAGTTCACAGAAATTGCTGGAAATCAGTACAGGGTGGAGTGTATTACAGTGGTAATCGTGGTAGGCCACTGACTTTCCAACTTTTTTTGAGCACAAAAGTGCTAAGTAGTAGTGTGCATGTGCAACCTTTCTAATCTGTTTTAAAAAAGGAGTGGGTAACTATCATAGCAGTTTTGTTTCTTTTATGAGGGTGTAAAACTTAGCCTGGCACCAAGTTTTGTGAGACTGAGTTAATCAGATATGCTTTACAGTTTAAAATGTGGCAATATGACCATTTGAAATTGAAGTGTAAAGAAGTGCTATTGAAATATGCTGGCCTGTGTAAACTGAAATGACCAGCCACGGTCGTGGATATTCAGTGCACATTAAGACTATTTTCTACTTATTTTTCAGTTGAAGAGGAAAACTAATGAACTGGACTGATTGCAGAAACCTAGGGTCAGGTCTATAACATCCTATTGACTCATTTCTTGCAAGTTTCATTGAGAATGTGAGGGGAAAAAAATACCACTGTTTCAAAACAGGACATTAAACCACCAAAAATATGTTCAAATACTGCTGAGAGTCTGAGTTAAACCCACAAAAGCCAGGAAATTTAGACTTAAGACTTTAACTTCCTTAATCCATTGGCACTGCGATGTGAATTTTCCTGGTCAATTATGTCAGTTGCCAGCAGTGGCTACACTAAAACCACCGGTACCAAAATGTTAACTCAGATCCCTCTTCCTCTCATGTTCCTTCCTCCATTCCTGTGTATTGGCACTGCCACTGTACTGCCTGTGTTGAAATATTTAGCGTCAGTGAACTTTGTGAACATGCACTTTCAGGTTTAGCACTGATTTTTCTCAGCTTCTGTGGTTTTTTTTTCAGTGAGTCATCCAATGTAACGTTAATATTATCATGATGTTATCGCATCAGTTATCATTGTGCACTCCCAATAGGAGTTCCTTAAAAATGCAGCATATGCAAATACCTCAGAAGGTACAGGAACATTGGACTTGCAGAGTGTTAGAAAAATATGCTTTTCCTGATGTGGTAGTTTAAAGAGGAAAAACTTCTAAAGCTCAAGATGAAAGCAGTGTTTGTCCTTTGACACCATTACAGAATGAATGGCTTTTTTTTTTTTTTTTTTATCCATTATCTTCAAAATGTGTTTCGTACCCCTAGAAACGCTTTTGATTTTTATAGCAGAAGAACGAAAGTGTGCTGTTCTTGTTCTTTTTCTTTCCTGATCTGTGTGTTGAATAAAGTTAAGGGGGGGAGCGGGTAGGGTGGGTGTTAAGGATGTCAAATTAGACCCAAGAAACAAGACGGGGTAGAGTTGATTGAATTAACGTTTCTTTAAAAAAATTAAAAAAAAAAAACAAAAAAAACCCCAAAAAACAAAAAAAAACAAAACAAAACAAACAAAAAAAAAACAACAAAAAAAAACAGCCAAAAAAAACCTGTGCTGGGGATGGCAGAGCCACACCACAGCCCATGAGTGCCCCAAGCCGGCCACCTTTAGCTGGGGTTGATGAAGTCAGCGGTGGCGGAGGGGAGAGATCCGCGCCCCGGCGCCGCTGGGGCTGCGGCGGCTCCGCTGCGGCGGCTCCGGCGTGTCCCCTGCTGCCGGCGGGCGGCACTGCAGCGGCCGCTGGTGGCCCTGGCTTCCCCGGGGGCTGGTGGCCCTGCTTCCCCGGGCACTGCCTCTGGCTGCTGTCCCGGCGCTGGGTACGGCCCCGGCACCTGGCGAGGCCGCCGGCGGGATGCTTCGGTTACCGAAGTCATCACGTGGCAACAAAGCCGGCGATGCGCGTGGAGCGCTACATTGTTGGTCTTTTGGTGTATTGCTAGTTTGTAAGAGGGGAAAATTGAGCTCCTAGGCTGATCTAGTGGCTTGTTGATGAAGGGGGGACCTCGTCGTGGTCTGCAGCCCCTTCCCAAGGGGTAGCAGAGGGACAGGCAGCGGTCTCTTCTCCCTGGTGGTCAGTGATAGGACCTGAGGGAATGGCATGAAGCTGTCAGAGGAGTTTTGAGTTGGATGTTAGGACAAAGTTCTTAACCCAGAGAGTGGTTGGGTTCCTCAGGGAAGTGGTCACAGCACTAGGCCTGCCAGAG
The DNA here is from genome assembly GCA_013396735.1 of Grallaria varia. NCBI lineage: Eukaryota > Metazoa > Chordata > Aves > Passeriformes > Formicariidae > Grallaria > Grallaria varia. Next base: position 320,889 of record VWZG01009759.1, on the reverse strand, counting down.
TTCAAGAAGCGTTCAGGCAGCACTTTCGAGTGCATGGTGTGATTCTTGGCATTGTCCTGTGCAGGGCCAGGAGTTGGACTTGATGATCCCTGCTGGTCTCTTCCAGCTCAGGATATTGTATGATTCCGTGCTTTTTCAGACGTGCCTGGCAGCTGATTAACGTTGTTTCTTCTGCATTTGTTCTTTTTGAAGGAAATTCCAGTGATTCAGAAGAAGACAGGAGTAGCAGCAGCAGCATAGAAAATCAGGCCATTCCAAACTCTCACAGGCTGCCAGAGTCCAAGTTGCATCCACCACACATCAAAATAGATATCATCAGGAAAGTGCAAGCCAAAGATACGCAGCGCTATAAAGTGGAATATGATTCACAGAGTACAGATACACTGAATTTTTCTTCTGAATCCAAACAAGAGACTGAATATGTAAGTATTTTTCTACTTCATAGTTGGGTCCCATGAGCAAAGGCACACCAGCTTATAAAGGCTGCTGGTGTCTGTAAGAAGCTGAAATAAATCCCTCAGGGACAGGGTGCCTTTGTCAGCATGTACTCTTCTAGCTGTGTCTGTATGTTAGCTTCTGATACTGGTCTCGCTGACTTTGGAAGCTTACTTTAAAATAATAATTGAAAAAAAAAGCTGTTGATCTTTTTGTAGTCCCAGTTTGGGATGAAATCTTTGAATGTGTGTGATTTGCAGTCAGTGTGTTTGAGCAGTAAGAGCCACAATTTAAAGCATGTGTTTAGAGCTTGTGAGATCAGTACAGAAAGAAAACATGTGAAAGCAACAAGAAAGGTCTTTTCTAACCAAAACAACCCCATTTTAATCTCCAGTAGAACTGTGGAGTCTATGCATTCAGACAGTCACATAAAAGGCACTTCACGTGAGCAAACTATTAATATTACCACTTGAAAGTATAAATGTCATTACTTCACTAATTAAAAACTGCACCAAATGAGTCTCTGTGTTGGTACAGCAACTTAAACATTTTTAACCATGCAAAGAAATTTTTTTGGGTCTCTGCTGAAAGGGTGGGCTCTTGGACCGAATCAGTAATATGCCCAGACAGAGTGTCGTAAGCACAGAGTTTGTGGGCTGTGACTCTTGAATTCTGATCCCACCGCTGAGACTGACTGCCTTCTTGGCCTCTGGCAAAATATGAACTCCTCTGCTCTTGGTTTTCTGACTGTAAAGTGGCTCTCATAATGCTTTACTCCCTACCCTGAAGCGCTGCAGTGAGAAATAATTAGTTGGTGTTTGAGACATGCTCTTAAAAGTGCTTCTGAAAGCTCTTTTTGGCTCATTGTCCAAGGGCTAATCCTTGCTACATTGCTGTCAGCCTTTTGCAGATAAAGAAAGTAAGGAAAAAAGTCACATACTTATCTAACAAGGCTATTGTGTACTGCTGGTCCTTTGCATGTCTGCATCCATTTGGTCTGGTTGAAATTGGGAATCATTGTCCCAAGTTGAGGTATTTTATGTATACATATACCTGATGCCAAACTACTTGTTTTCAATTAATTTTCCTTTAAGCTTTCAAATCCAGCAGAATCACAAAAATCAAATGTTATAAGGGAAGGCCTTCCTAGTGATGTATTTCTAGTGGCCTGCTCTCTTCTTTTCCACTTGCTGCAAGGCCAGCTTTTCCAAACTAAAGTTGTGTGTTACTGATTGACATATTGGTTAAGCCTTCTCTGGGTATATATGACTGTGATTTTAACTGGAAATGCCAGTACATGCCTCAGCATAGCATAGGGCCTTCAGTGCTTAGAAATTGCTTTTTCTTGAATAGAGCAGAGATATTTTTTTTCTGTGAATGATCTGCCTTTTGACATATCCAGCCATCCCTTTGTTTTAATGGATATGCTGGGTTTGTGCTTCTTGCCCTTGAATGATTAATTTACTCCTATGTGAAAGACAGAATTTAGGAATGAAGTTTCATCTGTGTTTTCTAAAACTTATTAACAGGGTCCATGTCGTAGAGAAATGGAAGACACTTTAAACCACCTAAAGATCCTGAATGTCTTGAGTCCAAGGGGCTTTCATATTCCAAATTGTGACAAGAAGGGGTTCTACAAGAAAAAGCAAGTAAGTACAGAGTTTTGGTCATTTCAATGAATGCCTTTCCCCTTTTCTGCGTCTTGTTGAAGGATCTTGCCAGCAAGGTGCATTATATATCATTTTACAGAGGAACTAGTTCATTTCCAGTTTTAGGACCTGATCCGATAGTGCTGAACCTTGTCAAGTGGGGATAGTATTTTTATTTTCTGTTGGTCATGACAACAGATTCATTTGAGAAACTTCATACCTAATCACACATGGGTTGACTGGTGTCCTAGATACTAATGCCCTTTGGTTTAAAAAAAGCAGTGCCTCTGCAATAACCCACAGAGCTAATGTTGCAGTCACCATATGACTGCAATAGATCAATGCTTTGAATTGTAAATAGCTGCTTGAGAGTTCCTAGAAGAACTGCACTGGATCATATTACAAAAAGCAACTTGAGAAAGCTATATATCTATCCTTTATGTGCTGCACAGATAGCTCCCAAAATCCAAGTCATGTTATCATGAAAGTGATACTTCTGCTAGTTACTTTGCAGCAAGGATGGCCTCTCAGCCCTTTCTGGTTCTGGGGTTGTGACCTTTCTTGTGAAATGCAGACTGAAACTGTGGGTATTTGTGCTTTTGTTGTGTCGGATTGAGCTACAGCAGCATTCTCCAGTGCTGCCCTTGAAGCTCATTCAGGAACTTGGGAAAGTGCACACTCATCTCATTCCAGTGTTTAGTTAGTGGCCTGCCCCCAAATATGTTTCTTGGTATAATTCCAAATTTTCCTGAATTCGAAGGTTTCTTTTAAGACTTTTCTCAAGGACAGATTTTGTTTGTGGACCATCTTGTCTCTCCCATTTGGGTTTACACAAGTCAGCCTCTCTGTCTCTGGTAACCAAAGGAGTGGTTGACTCTCTGTTGCTACCTAATGCAGTTCATTGGTTGGAAATGAGAGGCCAACCTAGAACCAGGCAACCTTATTTTAGGAATGGCATCTCTCCATTTTCTGGCTTCCAGATTTCTTAGAAACAGTCTTTCCCTTTCTGGTATTCCCTGGAGCTCTGCATTAAGCTGGCAGTGTCAGGTGGAGCATTTGCAATGGGGGTGAGATTTCCAGCCTTTCTGCCATCAGTCCAGCATTGACAGCACTGTTTGACCTTCGGTGCATGCTGCTGAGCTTGACTATGCTTCCCAGCTTTTCCTGAGCAGGTGGTGGCAACTCCCAAGCAGGGGAAGTTTCTTCTTGTTGCCTGGAGCTCTGAGAAGCCTGTGTCAGTCTTGTTGTGCTGCATATAAGCTAGCAGAGAGCAATGGTCCTATCTCAATGTGAGTTTTTCCAGAAATTGCATTGGACTGCTATGCAGTGCCATAAACGCATTTCCTTTTAACTGTGTTCAAGGTACACAAGTGTACTGTGGCCCTTTTCCTTCTCTGTGTATTACAGAAGACCACATATTGCTTACTTTGTTCAGTAGATCTTCCTTTCATCTCTCTTCAGACGGAAGTTTTTGCTTTGTCAGCAAAAATGTGGTGGTTTTCAAGCAGTCTCTGACATGTGTATGTAGTAAATCAGATCCACAGTAAGCACATATTAAAGTGGCTTACTTTAAAGGATGACTGTACTTTAAAGTGCAGTCATAGTTCTGCCACCAAGGCAGAAAAGAAGGAAATATGAAGTTAAAAAAATAGGAAAGACAGATAATGTTCTTACCTAGCCCTTGTTACAAGAAGAAGGTGGTGGTGCAGAGAAAATACACACTTATGCCCTCTGTGTTGTATGTGTCTTGCCTAGAGAATTTCAAAACTGCTTTAGGAAAGGTTCCTCCACTATGTTCAACAGCCCGTCCAGTCAGCAAATACAGAGGATGAAGGAACACTTTCATACTTGGCCAGCCTTGTCAAGCACTGTGCCAGCTTACACAAGCCCAGTAGTTTGAGATGATGTGGGATCTTGTAGGAGATGCCCACAAATGGAGCCCATGTGAGTAAATAGTCTACATGACATTCAGTTGGGGTGCTGATCCCGTAAATGAACCTTGATCAACCCTGGGAACAGATCTTTACAGATAGGGCTTACAGGGGCAGCCTGCTTCTCTCATCAAATACAAACCAGAAATAGAAGTTGCCCTCATAGAATTCACTCCTAGAAAAAAGCATCAGTTTGAGATGTGAGTGAGTCCTGTCCAGACCTAATTAACTATCTGCAAGGAATTGAGACAATTTTTGTTTGGTTTTTTTCTTGAAGCATCGTATTCAATCTCATTAACAGAATGCTAGGTTATTTTTTTAATTCCCTTAATTTCTGTTATTAAAAGCATTCAGTCTGTAGTTTAATTATATTCTATTGTCACAACAAAGTGCAGAATAATTGGTTAGGAAATAGACAGTAAATCCATTGAAAAATAAGTGCAAGGTAGGCATTTTGAATTCTGGAAACAACTTCTGGAACCACTGACTACGATGAGAATGTAGTAGGTGTGGGATGGTAGGAATCTGATAAATTAGATTACACTGGACACCATTAAAACTCATTCACTTCACGTTTTCTGCCTTCCTGGTCACCTGTTCTGCCAGTCATGTTGAAAGCAGTTATTTTTCATTACACTTGTTCCTGAAAAGCCAGTTTCTAGATATCCACAACACATTTGCATATGTGGAACAATTTTAGGAGCATAAATTTCTCTGTCAGGGTATAACATGAGAAATATTTCACACCTTGTGTTTATATATAAACTGTTTTTAAAATCAGACCTATTAAAATTTAGGATTCTTTGTCTTAATAAATCACGCATGTAAGGTTGCACAATTCAACTGTGGTATATAGATATATTTAGTGGAATAGGTTGATACAGGCATGTTCCTGCCTCAAGCATGGCAAAGAGGGTTTTGATGAAATTAGAATTATTATATGGGGCAATTACTAGAATTGCCCCATGTTTGTGTACTGGAGCCAGATATTCACCTAAATATGAGCTGGCAGTGTTCCACCAAAAACAGAGCTGGGCTTGGCAGGAGCCAAAACGGCCTGAGGTATATGTCAATGCTGTCTGCAGTCTGTTCCTGAAGACCACAGTTGTAGCTCCATGGAGACCACTGGGCTGACCAGGAATTTAATGGGATACCATATGCTTTGCTGTGCCCCACAAATGCCTCTGCGGCACTTCTTTGTGGAAGGGAGAGGAGCAGGTGGCATGGAAGCTGGCAGCTGGTGTTTCTATCAGAAGTAATTACTGTCTCCACGGCTTGGGTAGTTTTCCAGCTTTTTGAACTTACGAAGTCATACAGAAGAGCTGGGCAGAGCCTTGAAATGTATGTGCAGTACAAAATTCAGAAAAGCAGATATTTAGATACGTTTTTTTCCCCCCATATGACCCGTTTACCACTCCTGTAGGGAATGCATGCTAGCTGTTTCAGGATAAAAGCATCAGAAGTGTATTACTACTGACAGCATGGCTGAGTGGGTAGTACAAAATCACAGATTGGAAAAGATAAATCATTTCCTCGATGAACATTGTTTCAGCTGTAGAATAAGATGTTTGTTTTTCAAATGGATCATCTAGAAGAAGGGAAAAAACCCCACAAATTAGTAGTAGGGAAGGTCCTTCTGTGAACTAACTTCATCTTGCAGTTAATTCTGAAAATTGATTGTGCAACTGTAAAAAACAATCAAACCCTTCAACAATGGGAGATAACTTCAATTGATCATTTGTTTTGAGAGTGATGCAAGCCTATGAATCAGTGAGAGTTGTGTAACATACTTCATATAGTACTTCTAAAAGGGGAGGCTGTGTTACTATTATTAACAGAAGTGTAGTTTCTTTGCCAGAGCACCAGACTGGCAGCCAGAAGCCCTGTGCTCTTTGGGCTCTGTCTGTGCCTGCTTTGTTGGGAAAACAACTCAAGAAGTGCTGCCTCAGTTTCCTCTTCTGTAAAATTTAAATTGTGGAAAGACTGTTTTTTATTAATTCCTCTGTTTTGAGAATGAAGAATTTAAGTCATTAAATGTTAATACTACTTAAGTTAGAGTCCATCCCAGTCACCACCAAAATTGAAAGAAGATTTCCCTTGACAGCAGTGGACTTGGAGCAGCCATTCATAGAAATCCTGGAGAAAAAGTGTAAGCTCTAGTCAGGCTTTTGACACAATAAACATAAATAGTAAGACTTATGTTTAAAGAGGTAGTACAGAAAACCAGTTGAACAGATAACTGGAACTGAAATGCAGGTAACAGTTTAGTTTAACAAATGTAGCTGTTCTTTCAGTAGGTTTGAACTTCATCCTCTCCTAAAATTAAGCTAATATGTAGTTTAAGCTGGATCTTGTTATCCTGCTGCTGTCTATTTTCATAGGGCTAATGCCGAAGGACTGCAAATCTGTGGAAAGGAAGGCGTTGTACTATTTCTGCACTGGGCTTGTTACTTAATATATTACAAGGGTGGATTAATTTGCAGTTATGGTGATTAAAATTACTTCATTTAAAATAAAATGTTGAAAAATTTGTATCTAATGTGTGACCTCCTTACATCTTTCTTTCCCAAGTTCCTACTGTCTACACTTGCTCCATGCTCATGGGCCAGTGTGCTAGTGCCTGCTGTCTGTCCCAGGAGTGATCTGTGTCCACAGTTCTGTCCAAAATAGCACCCTGTCACCTGAGATACTAAACTAGATAGACCCTCTGAGCAGCATGTAAAGCCCAGCGCTTGCTTGATGTTTCCTTGTGTACCTGAACATGGAAAAGGCACTTAAGAGTTGTAAGCCACTGCCATACCCTCCTGGAGACTGGAGAACAAGCAGTTGAGTGGTAGCAGCCAAGTTTATCTTACTTGTACAAACCTGAACCTCTGAAAAACTTGACTTGCTATGAATGTGATCTCAGAGGCAACATTTGCTCTCCTTGCATGATAGACTTGACAGTGTTGAGGGATGCAGGTAGCTTCAGTCCAGCAATATTCCTTTATATTGGCCACACAGCAGACAAAACCTCAGGAAACTAGGTATGCCCGTGTCACTGCCTCCTTTGTCAGTATGTCCTGAGTAAACTGCCACCTCTGCATTTGGAGCAAACCCTGGATGACCAAATCTCAAAACATGAGCTGACACAGAGGATGTGTCTTGACAGTGAGTCCGACCACTGCAAACCTAGTGGGGTTCTGGAGGCGTGTCTTGAGAGTGGGTAAATACCCTATGAGTTTCCAGAGGTTCACAGTATGTAACTGTATCCAGGGCTGCATACTGAATGCAGCCTGTAGCACGTTAGCTCCTTTAGTCTGTTTTTTGCTGTTCTTAGTTCCCTGGGGAGAGCATTTTTACTGCATTACTCCTTCTAAAGAGATTCAGTGTCATTGCCTGTTGTAGTTTCAGATTGGTCAGCGTTGTTGGCGAATTCCAACGGTTAACTTAAAGCTGCCATAGGTTATACCCTAGTAGATATGCAACCTTATTTATAGGAAAAATATACATGTAAAGTTCTAGCAGTTGTTGAAGTGATAATTCCATTACAGAGGGATTATGTATCTGTTAATAAACCCCAGCTACAGTGTTGAATTTCCTCCAGCAAACAGATGCAAGCCAAGGGTGTTTATTGCTGCAATGGTTGTCTTTGCCAGATTTGTACTTTAGTGCAGAACATATCTGTTAACTTTCTTCTCCAAAGATGGGTCCCAGTCATTAGTCTGTACTGTTGTAAGTAGTCCTGGTATTCAAAAGGGGCAGCTGTGCTGCCGAATACATTGAGGAATACTTCATAAGGCTGTTTTGAGGTGATTCTCAGTGCAGCTTTACTATAGAGCTGCTAGACCCAGAAGTGTTGATGGGGAGAGGAGGTAAGTTTTTATTGAAGTACTTTGTAGTGGTAACAAATACTCTGATTCTGTCAGATAAAGATGGGGAACGAGCACGAATCCCTGCTGTATAACACTAAGAGCAGAGAAAACATAAATCATGCTAACCAGTTCTTTTATTCTGTTTCAGTGTCGCCCGTCCAAAGGCCGAAAAAGAGGTTATTGCTGGTGCGTGGATAAATATGGACAGCCACTTCCCGGGTATGATGGGAAGGGAAAAGGAGATGTCCACTGCTATAACCTAGAAAGCAAATGAGGGCTGGGTGCCAGCTCTTCTGGCATCTGTGCATGGCCACTGGACCTCACAGAGACCTCGGAGGGGCTGGGCAAACACTGTGGACTGCATTGCATGCGGAGTGATGAGCTCTGCCTCCTGCAGCAGATGGGGAGTCGCAGCCTCTGCAGATGCTGCTGCAGCTGCACCCTGCCACGGACACGCATTGAGCGTCCTCTAGGATGTGTAGGGAGCTCCGAAACCCCATGTAAACCTGCACTATTGATACCCAGAGAGAGAAAAACAAAAGGCACTTCAGAATGGATTCAGGGAGTCTCCACTTACTTTTTAAAGAACGGCCTGTGACCAATTTGATCCCGAAAGATACTGTTGGTTTTGGTTTTTTTTATTTTTTTTATTTTAAAGAATTTATAGATTTTAAACTTGTAAAAGTATTAAAGAAAAAAACACAAAACAAAAAAACTGACAAGGTTTTAAAGGCAAAGCTTTTTTTACAGGTCTGATGGGAAACTTGTCTTCACGGGTAAAAAGTTTTATAAAAATCTCAAAGAACTTTTTAAAGAAATGTATTTCTAAAATAAAGACATGGCTATTTTTTCTGTAAAATTTATTATGAATATTCTGTTAGTCTGTATTTAATATAATTGTTTTTTAATAAACTTTATTTAAATGTAACATTTGAATAACAAGTATTACATGGTAATTCTAGTGTATGCTTCTGTATGCCAAGAGAAAGTAAGGGTATGGCATGATTTACAAATATGTTTAAATCTATATGCATACACACTGACCTATTCTAGATAATAGAAATTAATTTGTGGAGCAAAGGAAGTGTTTCCAGAAGAGTGAGATTTTGAGTATTTGATATAACTACAAATACCAAGATAATTTTTTAATTATTANATTGAGCGTCCTCTAGGATGTGTAGGGAGCTCCGAAACCCCATGTAAACCTGCACTATTGATACCCAGAGAGAGAAAAACAAAAGGCACTTCAGAATGGATTCAGGGAGTCTCCACTTACTTTTTAAAGAACGGCCTGTGACCAATTTGATCCCGAAAGATACTGTTGGTTTTGGTTTTTTTTATTTTTTTTATTTTAAAGAATTTATAGATTTTAAACTTGTAAAAGTATTAAAGAAAAAAACACAAAACAAAAAAACTGACAAGGTTTTAAAGGCAAAGCTTTTTTTACAGGTCTGATGGGAAACTTGTCTTCACGGGTAAAAAGTTTTATAAAAATCTCAAAGAACTTTTTAAAGAAATGTATTTCTAAAATAAAGACATGGCTATTTTTTCTGTNTATTTTATTGTTATTTTTAATGTACCCATCACTGAATTATGCCACTGGAAAGGATAACAGTTGCACTGAAGCTCTTGGTAGAGCCTTCTTCTGTCTGTCCTTTGCTTCAGTTTGTGCAACAGGGCTTACATTTCCTCCATTTCCTGCTCACACTAACACACACTATTCGTGGACAAACAATTGCCATTACAGTACCACCCTTTCTATTTGCTTATTTATTTTCAAAAGGTGTATCTATTCTGTATTGTCTTGGTACATTCTACCAAAGCACATACTGTGTACGAGGAACTCTTGTTCAAAACAATGCTGACAAGATGGGGGGGGATCATTGACTGGGGGTGTTGAGCCCCACGTGCTTGATTTATGCTACACAAAATTGTTGCTTGCTTTGACTATGGTAGAAATCATTTGCCTGCATCCAAGTATAGAATAAGAACTGTTGCATTTAAATACTGAAACCAACTGTCTGCCATGGTGTTATGTATTTTTAATTGGAAGAGAAGGGATTTGGTTTTGTGTGGTATGTGATGCTTTCACATAGGGAAGGCTTTGGCAACATTCTTTTTTTTGAGGCTGATTGTTTACTGAACTTTGTGGAAAATTCTGTATGACAAGGAAATCTGTATAAGGAAAGGTGGACTGTGAAATGTAACATCTCTCTGGAAAGTAATGCCATATTTTGTATATGTATTTATTTATATATT
>VWZG01009759.1:118246-303945 GCA_013396735.1 Grallaria varia | reverse complement strand
TTTTTTTTTTTTCTTTTTTCTAACAGGTATTTTTTACTATTTTTATTATGGCCTGGGCAGGGATTAGACACCAGAGTTTTTCTGTGATGGCAAAGCAGTGACATGGGTATAAAAATAACACAGATCTAAAAAGTTGGTGCTGCTAGACTGCTGGTAAAGCACAAACATCTTTTGTTCTTACTTTGCAGAAAAAAACTGCTCTGTTTTAGCATTTTTGTTTGGACTTCCAGGTAATATCTAGTGCTACAGGGGCTGAGTGCTTCCCAGGAATGCAGTAAATCCTGTGACAAGCCTCTGCCTTATGCCATTGTTTTTCATCCCACTTTTCTTCTCCCTGAGGAAAGCAAGCTATATGTGATGTATTTTCTGTTTGCATTTTTATTTTGTTCTCTAAAACTCTCATTAGCAAGTGCAAGATGGAAAGAATATGGGGGTTTTGTAAAGAAAAAGGCTAAATCTTCATGTCCTTAATATTTAATTGCACTTTCGACTGGGTCTGAAGAAAGTTGTTTGCTGACTAAGTTTTGCCTTCGCAAAGCGTGTGTTCTTACGGTAGAGCAGCAACGGGGATGCTGATGAGCTTTCAGTGTTAGTTAGCTGCCCTTCACCACCATTCCCTTTTTCTCCTCCTTTCTCTCCCCTGACCTTCTGTCAGCTCTAGCCAACATGAATGTGTCTCTGCTGTACATCGAAGTGACGAGCAGAACTGACTCAGCCTGAGCAGGGCCCTGTACCAGGTGATTTCAGGTTGCCTTGGACAGCTTCAGGGGAAACAGGGCTTAGAAACTGAAGTGCAGAGGGCAGTGACCTCACTTCTGTGCTATGAGCATTTTGCAGCTGGCAGCAGGCCATGGGCAGGAGGAGGCATGGCTGGAACAAACCCCGCTGCAACAATCCTGGCAGGGCTTTGGCAGGAAGAAGCACAAACTGGGTAGGCAGGGTTCTCAGATAACATGAACCGAACGTTACAGACATTCACCCAAGACCTTCCCACCGAAATAATTTCTTTTTAGGTAGAGTAGGAGTGCAAGCAGGTATAAAGTGAAGGAGCTGATTTAACGAGGAATCGTACATCCCCTTTATACATCCAGGTGCACACCAAGTGACCTGAGCTGCTAAGACCATCCTGTAGCACCATTATTACCTTTCTTGTTTGCCCATTCACTCCCAGAAGGTTTGGCTTCCCAGAGCACGAGGGACCTTTGCAGCAGGCACATACGAAGGCAGACTGCCAAAAAAACCCCCAAAAAAACCCAGGGGAAAAAAAAAAAGCCAGAAAAAAACCCAAAGTACCCACAAGCAGGAAAACTGCAGACCTTTGATTTTTCACCCTGATCCTTGAAGCTGATCATAAAATTCAGACAAATCATGACATATGTCATCTACGGTCTGAATGTAGTCCAAGTTCCTGGCAGCACTGTGACAGGGGATATGAAATTTGCCTGCTTTGCCTCCTTGCATTAGCCCTAATCCCAGTATATGGAAGAGTCTGGCACAAGTCAGACAGCCCATCCCAGCAGACATCTGTCCTGGTGAGCCCTGGCAAGATGTCACACACAGGAGGCCAGATTGCAGATAAGGAAGCACCCCTTCCCTGCTACTTTCAGTGGGAGGCAAGGGGGTAAACCCCTCTGAGAAACTGGTCTGTCATGCCTGAATGCTGTATGAAGTAACTTCTGCTTCTGGTACTTAACAATTAAAGGAAAGAGTTCTCCTAAATCCCTGTCCCTGTTGAAAACTCTAATTTCCTGCAGTTAGGATGGGAACCTGCCACCCTGCAAAGCACTAGAAGTAGTTGTCCACTGGATTGCTGTACTGCAAAGAGACTATTAAACACTATTCACAATCCGAACCTTTCCCCTACATATACATAAAGATCCCAACAAAAAGAACTCGTTTCTGCTCTCTAGATATCAGCCTTTACATAAAGTCTAAGGGGTGAGAGCAGAGTGCTCCTAAGAGTGTGCTGTAGCTGAGTCTATGATTTCCCCACCTTTCTTCACCATTTTCCCTTGGCAATGCCACGTGTCAGTTGTTCAGTGGTGAGTAGACTCCACGAAAGGACTCCGAAATTCTGCCCAAATTTGCTGCTTCATAGTTTTGATCCAGTGATTGCCCAGCCTTTTGACATAGTGGATACTGTGCTGTGACACAGTTTTAGAGGGGTCTCGCAGCAGCGCATTACAGGGAGGTGAGGCATTAGTTACTTAGAATACCATGTACTGCTTTTATGTGCTTTCCTTGGGAAGATGTCAAAAGACTCCACAAAGCAGGTCAGTGGTATAGCCATACTTTTAAATCTGGAGCAGATCGATAGACCCCAGCTGGATCAGTAGATACATGCAGATACAGCCAACACATTCAACCTGCAATGCCACAGACACAGGATAGGGAGAGCAGAGATCTCCACGCTTTGGCTTTGCAGTTTCTACAAGCTGCTTTCCTCTCCCCTTTCAAACCCAAATCTTGTGCCAACAAACGGCAGGGGGATTTTATGCTGAGTTTCACTCCTGCCAGGCTCTTAGAAAATGTTATCCCTCTCCTCTCAGGCTGTTTTCTTAGGAAGGGTTGGTGCAGCCTGTTTTCACCTCTGGGACTTGCTAACTCCCACACCAGTTTTTCCTTGGTCAAACTCAGCTTGAAGGTGGCATGGCAGTTACTTGCATTCTCATTTTCTCTGCAACCACTAAGTTGAAGGAACATTTGAGGGAAGGAAAGGCACCATATCCCAAGCCAGGTGGACCCTCTTCTCTGCTTTCAGCAAAAGGAGTTTTTCCCCAGCCTCTCTTTTACAACCTCTGACTTTCGGTGCAGGAAATGGCTTTTTCTAGTCTCGATGTTATCTTTTAAATGCACTAATACTGCTGCTTTGGGCTTTAGAGTGAAGGAAGGCATTCAGCTTTCCTATCCAGAAAACCTTTTAACAACTTCCCTTGGAGGCTGCAGTTCTGCCCAAGGGAGAGGCTTGCAGAGCACAGCTGGGATCGGAGAGGGCGGGAGAAGGGGAATGGGGCAGGGAGAGCAAAAGAAGAAAAACTCATTGCAGGAAAAGAGCTCCGCATTCAAGAGAGAGACTTGCAAGAGTTTTGCCTGTTTTCCTGCTGAGGTCAGGCTGCTGAATGGGACCATGCAGAAAGCAAGAGACAGGGACGGAGTAGAAGACATTATTTAATAGTTCATCTTAAATAACATGACATTGTCAACGTGTGAATGACTTACACCTGTCAAAGGTGGTGCAGAATATCCTGCTAAGTTTTGCCATTTATCCAGTGCATGTGTTTGAAAAATAGACAGAAATACTGTCCCGTTAGGAGCTTCGGTGTGTGATTAAGGTTTAGACTTTCTTTTTTCAAGAAACAGCTTGACACTGGAACAGAGGTGCAAAAGTAATATGATACATATGCAAAACAGGTTTTAAATAAGTCTGTAAGCATGCTCTCTCCTGAAATCTATTTTTTAAAATTCAGTTTTACATCTATAAATACATAGTACAAAAAATGCAAGTTTACAAGCCATTTTTCCCAATAGATATGCCATTTGAAGCCTTCAGTAGCAACATTCCTCCAACATAAGATACATACATTTAAGAGCAATAATATTAAGTATTTACATATCAAGTTATGAAGTGTTTGAGAACATAAATTAGTAACAACACAGAGAGACAAAAATATATGTACTGTGAAATAAATAATTCAACGGGTTTACATATGAGGCTATCTATAATATTATACAAACAAAATATACAAGATTACAGGATTCGATCTTGCAGCTGCTCATATTTGGCAATTGAGCATCTAGGCAGTCTCAGTGCAGTAAAAATGTTGTTTTATGGCGTTACTCATACTCTGAAAATCAGGTGCACAATAGTGAAATGGCTCCTGACTGGAACGGCTCCTGATTAGAACAGGCCCCCAGAAACTTGATGTGAAAAACTTTGGTGTGAAAAACCTCGGTGTTCAGATTTTTTCTTGGGAGTTGAGATACTGTTGGCATTCTGGGTCTCCTTTAATTTCTGGAGACCCTGGAATTCTTCTGCCACTGTTTGGATAGACGCACCAGCATTCAGCAGACTCTCCATCCAGTAAAGTTTCGCACTAAAATATTATCAGCGAAACAAAAATCACAGTAAGTAACTGCAAGGAGAAGATTACCTGTGAGATACTGCAAGAAGAGGTGTTGGACAGACATAGGATCAAAAGGACCTGCTATGCACAGACTCCTTTTGAATGCAGTGGTCCGCAGAGCCTCTTGAACAACACACTTGGTTAGTGAGCCAAGACCCAAGTTCAGCGACCACAAGAGCAACTTCAGACTTAAAACTGCCCATTCCTTAGTAAACAGCAGTAGGAAACAGCAGTATCTTCCAGCACGAGAAATGGAAGGATGGCGGAATATACAAGCCGGTAGGGTGAGAATGGTGACTGAATGGTCTGGCTCTTCACTCAAGGAGGCAAATTAGGTGGTTTGGGTTTTTTTCTTGGAGGGGTGAGGAGGTTAAAGAGATTTCTCTATGGGCTCGATCAGGTCCCAAGGTCCCAGTGTTTGTGAGACACATTGTGATGCCATGCCCAAAAACAAGGAGTCTCGGTGACACAGATTTATGCAGACCTACTAAATTTGTGTGCATGAGCTGTGGTTACAGGGTGTGGCTTGAGGTTTGGAGCTTTAATTAGGTTTGCAGATTACTTTCACTATAACTTGCAATGGCTTTTTGTGAGGGTATAATGTAAATGAGCAAATAATTCACAGGCAGCACAAATCAGTATTTTTGCTCTGCTTTCACAAGGTTGATTTTGCTCCAAAGTGTTTTTTATCACTGCCTATGTGAGTTCCCACTGCCTGGAAGCTGAGACCCCCCTTTTTACATAGTGATTATTATATTTCCAATGGGCTTTGGCAGGTAGTATGGTGGATATTATGAATTAATATCAACTGGAACTATGCTAACAAATCAGGTACATGGAGCTTGATTTGGCCTGGGAGCAGAGAGGGTTAAAATATTTTAGAGGAGACTTGGAGTGCACCTGTTCTGTGAATGGAAAAGGCTCCTGCCTCCATTGCTGTCAGCCCCCCGCATGCGGCTCACTTTAAAGTGAAGGGCAAACCATCTGCTCCCACTACAAAATCTCCCTGTTTTCACAACCTGCTTGTCCAGCAGCTGCAAACTTGTGAGTCTGGGAGCAGAGGGCTGTGAAAGGGTTGGCTGTATCAGGCTCGCCGCAGCGCTGCCGTGGGTAGGCAGGGGGGAAAAGGCACGCACCTGTTTGCTGTGGTAAAACCCATCCTTGTTGCAGTTGGGCAAGTAGAATTTGTAAATCTCCCCTCCACTCCTCTGCTGAGCCTTCGCCAATTTATGCAGGGCTCTGTAGAGCTCCTTCTGACAAGGGCCCTGCAAGAATACCAAGCACAGGTTGTAAATTCCAAAATCGCAAAGAAACTGGCTAAACAAAAAGGGTTGAAAATAAAGCTAGAAAAAGCTGAAAATACTTATTAGGCATATAATCAGATGGTTTTTCATATAGTTTTCCTTGTTTCAGGAGGAGCACAAACAGAAAACCCTGGTGTTGCATTTAGACCTTTGTTTTCATTCTTTGAGGTATTTTCTGTCTTCATAAACATGAGGATTTTAGTCCTTAAATTACCACGCAATGAAATTTAACCTGTGCTAAGTAAACACATTACTGCTCAGAGGGGACAATCTCTCCTATTATGGGGAGGTGCACGTTAGGAGAGTGGTACGTGAGACTAGCCACGTTTTCTGGGTTGCCATGGCCCTGTGCTCTGTTGATACATGGAGAATAGGTGCAAGACGTATATAGACAGTGCAAGAACAAACACCTGAATGTTTGTTATCTTTTGTACATGACAGAGCTGTCGCCAAAGCGACATTGTAGCTCTGAGACCAAACCCCAAAGTGCCTGGAATGAAGAACTGTTCGCAATATTTATTGTTTTCACATTTTGCAGCCTCTCTTTTTCAAAGTCCCAATTGCCGTGCATCAGCGCTACCTAACATGTTTAAATCAGTGAGAGGAGAGGACAAGCGACTGAACAAATATTTCCACTTTGGAGTGAAACTAAAGATAACATCTGCTTTTGCAAGACCTCCCCTTGTCAGCCCCTCATATAATCTGTCCTAGTCCAGTCAATGGGTTTATCTGGGTGAGAAAACCAGAAACCCTGTAAATCAGAACTGGAGCTAACAGCACATGTGCGTAAGAGTTCAAACTGTTCAAAGTGAGTAAGTCCTGTACTGGATATGGAAAGAGGCTTCCTAAGGTAGGGTGATCATTACTAGGCTTTTTCATTTTCTTTTGCATTTTGTCAGTGATCATCACGGCGCTCCTGCGGTGCCCGGCTAACCCGGCTCTGTAAGGCAAGGGCGCCGCTGCCCGGGACGAGTCTAACTGTGGCTCTCTGCTGCCCTCAAGTGGAACACAAACCTGCTTGCAAAAGCCCTACACCCCCACTACCCACTGCGCTTTTGCATATTTTAATTGTTGAGCTTTCTGTATTTTTAGTTCCACATTCCCGTACTTAATAGTGTTTGCTTGTGATCAGAGAGAAACACGTTTTGGTTTGCACTGGTGTTTCATCAACTACGTGTAAGGACTCCTTTTTATTTCACTGTATGTTGGACCAATGACAAACTCCTTTTCTTTTTTTAACTGAGACAGTAAAGGAGACAAGGTTTTAATGTGGGGTTTCTGTAAATTAAGAGTCCAGGTAAATAGTAAATGCAGTGAAATGTTCAGCCACTGCACGGACTCTGTGTAGGATATATCTGAAGTTACTATTGCTCCAGCCATTTTACCTGTTCCTCAAGCATCTGATGAAGACGTTCCAAAAGACTGTTTGCCAGCTACCCAAAATACTGACATCTCAGTGTTGCTGCTAGAATTTCCTGCACCAAATTTCATTTTGAATCCTGAAACAAGAGCATCTAATGAAATCGTCCCTGAAATGTTCCAAAGAAAACCCACCTGCTCTTTCCATTTCTTGACTTCAGATATTCTCTTTGCTTTCATGTTTTCATAGGCAGTGATGGCATTCCAAGGAATAGACTTATCCTGGCCCATGGGAAACATTAACTGATAATTCAGCAGCTGCTCCTGTGTTATTTCAGTACTTTCCAAAGGCATATCATCAGGTTCAATAGAGTCTGGAAATGAATGACATTAAGGCGAATATCGTCAGTGAACTTTTGGATTAGTTTCTCACAGTCAAAAAGGTGAAGAAAAAGAAGGAGAATCATCACCAACAACAAAAGTAATACGTAAGACAAATCCATTGCAGTAGATCTTGTAGGACTAATAAATGCCAAATAAAACTTTGGTCATAGTTCATAGAAGGATTCATCACCTATTCTCTAACAAGTTAGTTATTTTACAATCCTTCAGAATTACTTGACTCTCACAGATGAGCTGCAACCAGTCTACTAGAAATGAAAAAAGCTTCTCAACCGCATTGGGTTGTAGAGACTTGGCTAAATGAGGAAAGACTGAAATTAAACTTGTAACGAATTTAAATTTTCATCAGTGTGATGTGTTTGTTTTTGTTCATGAGGGAACTGGTCCAGGCTTCATCCCATGGTGTCCTGTACTACATTCCATTGCTTGCCTCACATACAAGAAGGGGTAGCAATTCACAGGAGCCAGCAGTAGCTCCTGCTGGCCTCCAGTGCATCAAATAGTCAGGGATTGAGAGAAGCTTGATCATGGCCTGCACACCAGAGCCTAAATCAGCATGTGTGAATTCTCCCACTGAAAGCAACACAAGCTCTTCACAATGGCAGGGGAGACATCATAGAATAAAAGTTTTATGTGTCAAAATAACTTGCTGAATCAGGGCTGTAAACAGCCAATGGAATTAAAAAACACCCTTTGACAATGTTTAAGAAAATATGGAGGGAGGAAATTGAGGAGAGAGAAGAAGGGATGGAGGGAAGGAGGAAAGAAGGGAGGGAGGAAGGTATTAAATCAAATGCAGGTGGCTCTTAAACACTCAGTTTAGTTACTGTTCCCTGCCTTCCCCACTCTGGCAAGTAAAAGAGAAGCTCCACTTACTTCCATTAATTATTTTGAGTCAATGACAATTATTTTTGTAATGTTACTGAGTTACCTTAATCACTACTTCATGAACATAGAGGTAATGATGATGAAAATAATAATAATCATAATAAATTGAAAACTAATGACATAACACTGAAGAAATTCCTGATCCTCATGTAGTCTATGATACTTGAGATGCCTTTTTACTTGAAGATAATTTGTCTAGCACTGCACTCTCCAGATAAATTTTATTCTTGAAATGAAGCTGGGCATCGAGCCTGTTTAGTCTCATCATTCTCTTATCATGACTTCTGGAGATGGACATAAAGAAAGCCTAGAAAACATTTGTCCTGCACTAGGTACAGTTTGCTACAGCTTCCCAGAAACCTTATTCTGATTGTTCTGCATCGTGCCACCGCTATTAGGCTTTCGGGTTTTCCTCCTCGCAGCCTGTAGCGTAACAGCCTGTCGCAAACGTCGGGATGCGCCTCACCTCGAGCAGGTCACGGCACGTTTCCCTTGAAAACGCCCTCGAGCTTCCCTATTTCTTCAGGCTCCTGCCTCTCACTTCGCTCATTGCTCCTGCCTTCTGGATTCCAGGCGCCCGCAGCGCCGGCGCTGCCTCCGGCGCATCGCGCCCGCCGAGCCCCCAATTGCTCCCGGCTGCCGCTGGTTGCTCCTGGCTGCCCCTGGTTGCCGCCGGTTGCCCCA
The DNA here is from genome assembly GCA_013396735.1 of Grallaria varia. Lineage (NCBI taxonomy): Eukaryota > Metazoa > Chordata > Aves > Passeriformes > Formicariidae > Grallaria > Grallaria varia. The sequence goes on along the minus strand of VWZG01009759.1, from coordinate 295,184 downwards.
GGTTGCCCCCGGTTGTCCCCGGTTGCCCCAGGTTGCCCCCAGTTGTCCCCGGTTGCCCCCGGTTGCTCCCGGCGCATCCCCAAAGGCGCGGTACCTGCGGGCTCCGCCGCGCGCATCCCTCCGGTCTCGCTGGCGGGCAGACACGTGCCGTGGCCCCGGATGAGGGCGGAGAGCGGCCGGGGCTCCCCGGCGGGGACGTGGCAGCGCAGCCCCAGGCGGCAGCGGGCCGTGTAGACCCCGCAGGGCTGTCCCGGCCCCAGGGCGCACGTCTGGCAGCAGCCGCAGCCGGGCTGCCGGGCCGCCTCCGGGCAGTCGGCAGCGACGGGCGGGCAGAGCGCCATCCTGCCCGGGGTACAGGGGGCGCAGTGCAGGGGCTGCCCCGGCGCCAGGCGGGGTCCCAGCAGCGCCGGCAGCAGCAGCGCCGGCAGCCAGGAGCGCCGCAGCACCCGCCGAGGGACACTCGTGCCGCCGGGCAGGGACATGGCTCATGGAGCGGGAGGCACTTCGCATACATTCGGCTCGCCGGGGCCATTTATACAGTGCTTTGCCCGGCTATTAATCTTTAACCCCGAGTTAACCATTACCTGAGCGGGAGGGCTGGAGGAGCATCATTTCACTGGCGGTGCAAGTCCCCGGCCGCTCTTCCCCCTCCCCTTTCACTTTCCCCTTTTATCTATTTTCTTTCCTCCAGACATGCAGGAATGCTTTTATTCCTTCGCTCCCACCTCTCTGTCCCGCCACAGTTAACCAGGAAAAATGGGGGGTGGGGCGGGCTGGAGGCGAAATTGGCAGAGGGCAATGAATGAAGGTGTGTGTGGGGGGGGTATCCCCTCCCCTTTTGCCTGTGCAAATGACTCCTGTGTTGGGAAACTTCTTGCAGAAAATGGGCATATGAGCGACATCAGGGCTTTAGATGCAGTTATGCTGCCAGGCCTTTAAGACTGCAGTGAGAAGCTGCTTGTAAGAAGCCTCTGTGGAGATCAACAGGGAGAAGAATGTAAACTTAGAGAAGCTGCAGCAGAAGATTGAAAAACAACGAGCACAGGGAGAGATCACAAGGACTTTATTTTACACCAATAGAGTTGTGTGTTATTCGCATTAACCAGTCCCAGGGTGGTTTGCAGTGTGTGTGCTATCTGGGTTGTTTAAGGGGTGTTTTCACAACAATAAACGGCATTACCTTGATCATATTGGTCAGTTCGTGGTGTCCATAAGTTTCCCTCGCAATACTCCTGTTCTTCACATTTCATAAAAATCTAAATGTTCAAGTAAAAAAGGGCGAAGGAAGGAGGGAAATCCCATTGAAACCCAAGCAACTGACTTGGTATTTCCACAGCGACAAATGCAACAGACCCTTGTTTAATGTTCATCATGTGGCTGCGGGTTAGGAGTCCACTGCCACAGCGAAGAGGGGGCCTCAAGGGCAATAAAACCGTGAGGATCCTGTGGCCGCTGCGCACACGCACGTAGGGAGCCCTTGCATCAGCCTCCGGGCGGGACTGCGAAGCCGGAGGGATGTCCTGTGCCTGGGCGCCGTGTTTGCTACGGCTGCTGCGATGAGAGGAGGCTCAGCCCTCAAAACATGCGCTTGAGGGAAATCAGGGTTTGACAAACAGATCAAAAAAAAATAAAAAATCAATGAGAGATATCTGCTTTTCTGGCTGTCCTGTTACGCTCTCCATCTCCTCGCGTGTCACCTGAGGGAGGTGGGGGTGGGAAATCTTTTCCTTTTCTCCTTTGTACGCAACAGTTGTCACTCGAGTAAAAGGAAAAAAGTACTCAAACTTCACTGTGCTGGTTGGATTGTTCAATCCTGGTATTCACAGTATGTACCAAGCTTGAAATAGCGAATTCCACTGTAAAGTCATCTAATGTAGCGCAGTTTTTTGTTTGGTTGAGGGGTTTTTTTCAGATTTATTTATCCTTTTTTGTAAATACATCACTTATGTGAAAGAAAGTGACGCAGAACTGCAGAGCATGTTTAACATTTTGTTATTCACTCTTGGTTTTCTGATATTGATGCCAAAGGTTTCCTTTATCTTGTAGTGTTTTTTTTTACCCCTGTATATTTGTAACTCATTTCTTAAAAGTATTCTCATTGATTACAGACTTTTGCAACTTGACACGTTTTCACTTAACTACTTTATCTTTTTTTTTTTTTAAATTAAAATAGTTCAGGGGTCTCTCTCTAGATACACAAAAGTTGGCGGCCCTTAGAACTCATTAGCATTTTTAAGCATTTTTAAGACAACTGATTTAACAGGTTTTAAAAGAATTCTGTGTACTTCAAATGTCTGACCAGGAGTAAATTTTGGCTGAAAATCCAGGCCACAACAATTTCTGCAGAACACTGCAATTAGACCTTTCAAGCTCTTTCCCCCCTTTAATTTCCTTTTTTTTCCCCTGTATATTTGTCTTAGAAAATCACAATTCTCTTACTATTCAATATGAAGTGAAAAATATACAGAAATTTGTCTTCTTTCCTCTCCCAAAGGAAAAAAAGAATAAAACAATGGAAAATGAAATCTCTTTCATGAAGAAACATGGAAAAAAATACAAATGGAAAGTAGACCCAGCTGCAAAATGACAAAGACCCAAAGAACTCATATGGATTTGGGTATGTGTATGCATGAATTCATTCACTTATCTATGTATCTCTCTTTGCTGTGCTAGATAGCTTTTTATGAACAGAACTGAGGATCATTGACTGACTGCTTAACATAAGCTACTTGACTCTGAATTTACTGTGCTACAGAGTGACTGTCACTGTCCTGTCTGCAGTTTTTCTGCAGAAAAAAAATTATGAGGTGAACTGAGGGGAAACGGCTTTTAATGACACATGTTTTTAAAAAGGATTTTTTAACTCATCACCATAATTTTTAGGTAACCAGGTAAAGACACACTGCAAGAACAAAGTCCTTGTCTGATGTACAGGCCTACATGAAAAAACATCCATTAGTTTCAGTCTCATTCTTCCCAAGCACCATCATGTTTTCAGGTCTTTGGCATATTTTCCCTTGCTGTCAGGCAGCTGGCACTATCTGAACTGCCCAGGCAATTCCTAACAACTTGCTGCCTTTCAGAAGTCAGATTGTTTTCAATTTACCCAGTACGATAAACAGCACCCCTCCCTCCAGATTATAAAACATTTTTAAAGTTTTTTGTTTGTTTGTTTTGTTTTGTTTCCTTTCTGATTGCAGGTTAACTTGAAATGACACTCCAGCCTTTTTTTCAGTTGTTATCTTTTGTGAAATCAAACTAAGGAAACCTAGAAGTCTGCTAAAGCATTCTTGGTGAGTTAATGTTCTTCTGTACAGAAGGTAGACCCATAAAAACTAGTCCCTTCATATTTCATTTATATAATTGCAATTAACCTACATTAGAACTCCTTGTGTTAACTTAGGGCAATATCAATCAACAAGGCAGTGCTTGTGTACAGGCCATGGGACATCAATGAAGTGAAAGTAGCGTATATGTTTATGTAGGCTCTGTTTGATGTAATACTACAACTCATCTACCAATCTCCATCTCTGACCCTGACATTGCTTTAAAGAACACAAACAGATAAGAGTCAGGAGGTTAAAAACATCCATGATGTAAAGTTGTGTTTACTGAGGACTTTTGATGACAATTTTCAGGTGTTCCGACTGTTACCACTCATTTGAACCACTTGTCAAAAGACACTACATGAATCCTAGGCAAGGATTGCTTTTCTACAAGTTTTTTTTCCCCATTGGGTTCTCAATAATTCTTAGTTAATGACCTCACTTTGCATGCTTTATAAAATTTGGGATTTTAAATTTTTTTTCTTTAAAATCATGTGGAGTGACTCACAGAATGTAAAGTTGTATATAAATTTGAGCACAAGTGATCTTTAGCCATTAATCACCAAAAATTCAAGCGACTTGCCAAACAATTGCCTACTGGGACTGCTTCTCTGTATATGTTTAAAAAAACCCAGCAAAGCAACCAGTGGAATATCCTCATTTTTTTTCTTTAGGTAAGAAACTAATCCTGAGTTGTAAGCTTAATATCCAGAACTACTGTGATACACACACAAACATATGACATCAAGCATGTGAAGGGGAACAGCTGTGATAGAAATACAAAAAAAACGTGGTTTCTTCTCTGCATTTATTCCATATCAAAAAATGCTCTTGCTCTGTAGATTATTAGGAATTTTTTAGACAAGTAATTGAAGCGCTTACATTGTTGATGAATAATTTGATTCACACATTTGTTGATTGTTGTCACTTTGTGGCAGTGACATATAAGCCATTTGGTATTATTTTTTTATTTTGGTTGGGTAAATATGACTTTTAGAATTAGATTCTGCACGCAGATAAGGAGGTCTTTCAAGTTTGTGTTGCACTAACTTTTGCAGATTGACTTTTTCTACTTTTCCCCAGCAATTAGTTTTTCTTGAATGAGGAAAATAATTTATAAATACCTAAAACTAAAACTGCAGTAACTCTAGTGAGAGGGTGTCTCATGGCACGTCTAGATAGTGGACGGCTGCTATGGGCTTTTTGCATTAAATCATGGGTCATGGAAAAAAAGAGAGGAAAAAGTAATTTATCTCCTTGGTGGCACCCAAAGTGCCTGGGCACTGAGTAAAACACCTTGTTTGTGATGTTGTGCATCCATAGACTGCCCAGATAACTATTTTCCACAAACTATTGTGCTCTTCTGCCAAGACAGGTTTAAGTCCTTCAGTCATCCTACCATGGGCCAGCTGCCCATGTAGTGAGTTTGCCTAGCTGGAGATACAATGCAGAAACTTTGACTTCCTGGGGTATGACCAAGCTGAAAACACGCTGCAGAGTATGATCTCCTGTGTGGACAGTTAATTAAAAAAAAAAAAAAAAAGGCTTCTACTTCACCCCTTCTTCTGTAGTCAGCATTGCTGAACCCAGGTAGGGATATTTCCTGTGACCAGCCATGGAATTAAAGGCTTTTCAGTGCCTACCAGAATGAGCTATAGCTTAGCAGAGACTTTGAAAAATGTAAATGACCCCCTTAGCACTGGCTCCAGGCACCTAAACCAGCATAAGCTGTTTAAATCTCTTTGTATCCTTCAGCCACTGTGTCTCTCTGAGCCCAGAAACAGAAAAGAACAGCACTAACTATGTAATTTGCCCTTTACTGCAGTCCCTGAGGGCTGTAGGCGCTGATGGGATGAGGCTCCAGCCTTCACCACCATTACTTACTGGAGTGGTTGCTATCTTATGCTGATAAAGGAAAAGGCAAATTCCCCAGAGATTTACTCTTAAAACAATTTAAATATAATAGCACTTTCAAATACATATTAAGGTATCTCTTGTGAAGTTTGAGGCAGTAACAAAAGACTACCACTTACTTTAATGTCTGGGTCTGTCACATGAGTTAAGTGCCAGAATGCACATAAAACTCCCCTTTCTACCCGAACTAATACATGGCTTTCCAGGAACAAGCATTTCCACACGCAGTAGGAGAGAAGTAGGCAGTAGTGATGGAGAAAAAGTGATATCCAGTCCCAGACCAGGGCCATCATAATCACAGCCAGTTGCACAACTTAGACAAAAAATGCCTGTGGGACAACAGCCAGCAGTAATTCATTTATATTGCTTTCTGCCTCATCAAGTGCAACAGTGGATATTCTCTTTCACAGCAGATAGACTGGATATTTAAAGAAGCTTACTGCTAACCCAGGACCGGAGGAGCCCCTGATGTTTGAAACTCCTGATCTTTTGTTCTGAGGTTTCATGGAGACTTTTTGCCTCCATGAATATATTTTACTCATAATACTTGAATATCAAATGCCATCCTTTCATCTTTTTATCTTTTTGAAATGCTAATAAAAACAGAGATAAGTCATAGGACCCAGACCACAGTAAGTGAAGAGGTCCACTTTCTCTGGCCATCCATCCTGTGAAGCAGGAAGCCAAAACTGTGAGATAAACACGCCTGAACTGTGCTTGCTACAGGAGCAGGGCCTGGGCTGCAGGCAGAGCAGAAGACAGCAGTCTGAAATTCTTAGCAAGAGGGCTGTTACTGACAGCAAAATGATAAATACTGTTAAAACAGGAGGGCACATTTCTCTCTATCAATTAAAACTGCTTTTTGCATTTCGGTTCTTCAATTCTGCGCTGGTTCCTACAAAAATAAAAGTTTACCCAGATACTTTTGTCAGGAAATCTGTCCCTGCCTTTTGTCCTGGGGCATTTCTCATTTCAGCAATATTATTGGTATTAATTATTATAATTATATTGCTGTCCATAATACCAAGAGTACTTTTTTCAGGTTTCAGAGCCTCTACTGTTTCACTAGAGGTCACAGGACTGTGACTTCAGTCAGTTCTAGGGAGCTTGAACCTTGCACAGAGAACAGAAACCAGGTAAGCTGCTGCTGGAAATCAGGGTTGCCTGACCTGTAGTGTCTCATAGTTATCAAGTGTGAAAGCTTTTCATGCTCACTGCAGCCTTAATCTGCAAGATTTTCATACTCTGCAGGGGATCCACAGTGAAGTATTGATGAGTTCACACTGTCCATAGCAACAAAGACGTTCAGAAATGCTGCCCTCTGCTTGGGAAACCTGAACTTTTTGGTGCGAGGGGTACAGAGCTTGATTTCTGTGGGAAGAGGTAGAAGAACAGCATAAAGACAAATGAACTGTGAGACACAGCACCCTCAGTCAGGCAGGTCACCCTGTGTGGCACCTCCTCTTGGGTGAATACCCTTCAATAACCATTTTACAGAAAACTGCAGCTGCTGACTGTAGCCGTCACCAGTTTTAGGGCTCCTTGAAGGACATCACCATTTGCAAATTAAGATGTGAAAGGGTTAATCCAACTTGTTATTATATCAAAATCACGCTGGAGATAAGATTGAATGTCACACGAATATTTGCCTGACCTACTGTATGAATAATCTCTGCCATCAAACAGAGATCACACAGAGTTACTGGATTAAAAATAAATCGATATAATTAATGTATAATGAAACAAAGCAAAAGCCAAGATTAGATTGTCAAGGCACTTCGTCACAGATGAAAGCAGAGTACATCTCTTTACAAATAAGGTTTGACTACCTTCAGTAATCACTGTGATTTTACCTTCTGTAGCAGTCACATAGGAAAGAATGAAACTTCTAGTGACCCACAGGTTGGTGATGATGAGGCAGTTGCAAAAACTAAGACAGGCACAGAGAAGAATAATTAGATAGCTCATAAGCTTTTCTCTCATGAAATACGATTAATCAAGTTGTAAAAATTCTTATAGGTGTAACTATAAAAGTAAGACTTTATTTTTGTTGTTGCTGTTATTACAATCAGTGACTAGCTGATCCTGGCATGGCCAACATGATAAAAATAAACAACCTCCTAACTACCACCTTCTTTTTAATGTAATTCTCTACATTTTCATATGTAACACACCACCCCTGGCTATGATTTAATATTTTTTCTCAAAGGTATGTATGTAGAAAAAAACATGTTCTGCAGACTTATTAAGTACATACAAAACCAAAAAAAGACACCTTTTTAAATAGCAGTCCAAGTCTTATTTTCCTTTAACTCCACTGATTTTGCATTCTGAGAAACTGGAATAGCCAATAGACCTTTTATGTGTCATGAGTCTGACATTGTGCTTTTGCTTGCGTTATTCATCTCTTCTCCAAATGTGGTCATCACAGCCTTTTCCTTTTGTTGATCTCACATACGTGCTTTGCTCTGTGATTTGTTTTCTTTAATTAAATTTTATCATCTCCCAGCCATGGCCAAAAAAAAAAACCCACCTGTTACTGAGTATGCTAGTCAAGGTCAGGATGCACTGTTGATTTGCGTGCTTGCATCATAACCTTTGTGGTACAATTTCCAATCCTACAGTCTCGGTGGACTTTTTCTCAGCTACCCAGGGGGAATTCAGGATGCCATACAGCACCTATTTCTCCACCATCCCCGTTTCACCCCTTCTTTCTTCCTTTGAGCACAGTTACAATTAAAACACATATTCCACCCCTTCTTTCTTCCTTTGCGCACAGTTACAATTAAAACACATATTCCACCCCTTCTTTCTTCCTTTGCGCACAGTTACAATTAAAACACATATCCACATTAGCATAAGTGTGGTAAATAAATTTTTTAATTGCAGTTGTAAGCCTTCTAATTGCAATGTCTCCCCTCCCATGGTGGCAAAGCCTCTTGCTGTTTCTGAGCTATGGTTTGGGCAGGTGTTGGGATTTTGTGTGATTTTTTTCTTAGTCAGGAGCAACAAGCACTAAAGCACCTTTGTAGGAATACTCTCATGCAACACCAATTTAAATTAATTGCATGTTGTATGATGTAATAAATTGCTTGGTGCTCTCTTGCCTGGGAATTATACTTGGAAACCCATTTTACCTGGGCATCTTTTAAGTACTTTTTTTGGATCCAGTTCCTCTTCCAGTAAAATTGTCAGCAGTCCTGCCCATAATGTCTTTCCTATATGTGAATTCACATCAGCTTTCCATACCATAAAGTTGGATTATTCCATTTCTAGAAAGAGAATTTTTGTTTCCCTGTCTTAGAGGTATGAGCTATTTCTTTTGCTCTGTCATTGCTGGCATCTCCTCTTTAGGAGAAGATGTAAGCTTTAGAAGGATTATGGTGTCTGTCAGTAGAAACGGGTCACTGCAAGGGACAAACCTGCAATGACGTGAAAGCTGAAAGCAGAAGCCAGTTATAGAAGGACATGAAGAGCTAGGAAAGGCCAAAAGGATGAAGTGGAGGACAACAAAAGGAATCAAAACGGCAGCAACAGTAAGAAGCAGAAGAGATATTTCTTTCTCTGTATTCTCACTCACTGAGAGAAATGAAGGATGTTTTTCCCCTTTCTTCTTTCTGTTTCTTCTACAAGAATAAAATAAAACAGGAAAAAATCCCCCAAAAGTCCCCCAAAACTAGAAATACCACAGAAGCAAGACAGTGAGTGACAGAAAAATTATGCAAGTTCAGTCTTATTTCTATTGAACAGTTAGGCTAAATAGAACAACTTGAACAGGTAACACTTAAAAGCACTGACTCCACAGAGACAGTGATTACTGTCCCATGACCTAGGACGTTTGGTTTCAAGGTCCTGTCTCAGACGAGAAGGAGATTTGAAATGCAGTCTCTGCTTCCCAGAGTTTTATATTGTGGGCTGCTGGAACTAAAGTGAGATAAATACAGCTCCTGTCTCACTGGTGTCTGCTGCACATCTCCACACCCATGTACCAGCTCAGGGTGGAGGGGCAGGTCTGGGGTGAGTGCTCTGAAGCCACCTGTATGGGCAGACCCAGCAGCCTGGCAGTTGTCAAGCTCTACAAGATTTGCATGCCCATTGGGACTGACAGCGCTATTTAATGCAATTTAATTTTATAGTGTTTTGCATACATTTGCATAATTGAATAGCAGTACAGGACCTGAGCAAGGTTTGGGCAGGGTGTAGGGTCAGCAGCACAAGTGAAGTCCTAGGATCTGTGACTAGCTCAAGTTTTCAGTAATATTTGAAAATGTTACCCAATTGCTTCAGCTGGCCCAACTTTTCTGGGTACTGCTAGGCTCTGTGTTTGTTCATTTGTTTCTAATAAGTCAAAATTGTTGAGGAGTGAGCTGTTTTAATAGGCATTGTGGAACATACCCACAGATGGAGCTCAGGGAGACTTCTGTGCCTGTATGCCTTACAGGACAAAGCACAACAGAGTGTAGGTCAGTGACAGTATGATTTATTACTCAGGGTTTTGTCCATAGCACAACTATGTTGTGACTTAGAGGAAAAAAAAATAAATCTGTTTTTATTTAAGTTTTCCACTTTTCTTAGTTATTCTAAAATTGCTCAACTGTGATCACTGAAGGAAGGACTTAGTTACCAGCTCTCTGTCATGTAAATCTGAAGTATGTTAAATATGTGTGCTAAACATTTATCTCTTTGTACTGGCCTCCTGCAGAAGGACTGCAGCTGGGCAGAGCACTCCCAGCTCTGTCAACAGGAGCATTACCATTGCTTCAGTGAGAACAAGGCCGAGCTCATAAATCCAGGGTGAAGACATTTCTGTCTCTTCCCTCTGTTCTTGGTAATGTTTTTGTTCTTCTCCATCCAACATCATGCTTAGTCACCATCAGCAGGTAGGTTGTGTAATATCTGTTCAGGGACAAGTGTAATGAAAACAGTTCCATAGGTCAAGGTCATAGCTCCAAAAAGAAAAATATTGCCCTAAAAGAACCCCCAGAGTGGGAAGGCTGTTCTGAACTTACAAACATGTTCATGTTGCATTTGAAAGTCAGGACAAAAGCAAGGCTCAAGAACCTGATTCACATTCATCCATGCAGAAAGAGGACTTTGTGTTTTACAGAACATGATGCCTTTAGGGATTATTTTCTCATAAGAATCTGGTGTCTGTAGTCCCTAATCTTTTCCAGCCCCAGCACCTGCAATCCATACTTAAGACCCATAATAATTAGAAGAACTTTTTTTTTTTTTAGAGGTGTTGGACTCTACAACTGCCTTTAAGCATTTTTTTTGCACTGTGTTGATATTCTAATATAAATATTCATAAAGGAACTTTGCCCAGGAAGAGAAGCACTGACCAAACAGTAATTTGCCACTGTTGCCACTAGAGAATGAACATTAAACAATGGTGAAACTGTATAGTACTAGTGCCTCTCTCCAAGCCTCTGCCTTTCAAAGCAGGCATGCCTACTATGACAGAAAACTAGCTGTATCATTAAATCTTAACATTAAATTCCAGTAGAGTTAAGAGTCTATAGGAGAAATAGAAGGAAGTGCAAGCCCTATAAGCCAAGAAATGCTGGTTGTTTTGGGGAAGGGGGGGCTGTTTGAGGGTTTTTTTTGTTTTGTTTTCCCATTTTTGTCCCTATGGATGTACTTACAGGGGAAGTACAATAAGAGCAGTATAGTTTCATATGTGTAGTTTGATAAACATCCCAGTTTAAATAAATTAGAGGCAAGCCTTTCTTTGGAATAACCATTCACTAAGTTCTAATGTAGTACATAGGCCTGTTTGAAGACCCTTGGCATTCAAACATATAATTAACTGCTGATACCATTGACGTAGAGTATTAGACATGTTTAACTCCTGAAGCACAGTTCATTTTATTAATATTTTCTCATGAAATACTATGTACTCTATGACCTTTGCAAATCCATGAGCACCAAAATTACTGCAAGATAAATGCTGTATAGTCTTTTGTATTTGTTTTCAAACATTCTAGTGAAGAAATAAAAGTAATCTCCAAAATCATGACCCCCTTTAGTTTTTGCATCTGGCTGCCTGATACAGCTTCAGAACTTGCAGAGGCCCAAAGTCAATACTGTGTTACCATTCAGAGCAATTTGTTTCCCCCCCCATGGAGGAAAGTCTCTGGGATTTTATTGGCACCAACTGATTCCATGAACCTGCAAGGGTGGCAGTCTTGCTCCTTGGAAAACTTGTACAGCATTTACTATATTCTGATTTTTCAGAAGTTTTGCACTTTGCACAGAGCCAAAGACTTATAGATGTTAAGTAACCATATTCCCTGGATTCCTCTTGCGTTTGTTGTAGCCTGAAGCAGGGCCCGAGAAGGACTTTCCCAGCAACTACATCCCTGGCCTCCTAAGGGCTGTAACTTGTCCCAGCTGACCTTTCCACTTGGAGTAGCATCATGCAGGGGGTCACCTCTAAATGCCTTTATCTACTTAGGTTATGACAGGTGAGTGAGTTTTGGCAGAAGACCAGCAGCAGGTATCAGGCGGACTAGGAAGGCAGCAGTGAAGACAGAAGACCTCTGTGTCTCATAAGGAAGGAAGCAACCAGTGGCCAAGCTGGAGAAGACACGAGATGGAGATATTTGAAGACCAAAGAACTTAATGGGCAGGAGCTAAGGGTGACTTTGAGAGGTGACTGTGAGAAAGGAAAGCAGAAGCAGTATCAAGATTTTCTGAAACTCAGATGAGAAGCCTGAAGAAGGAACAAGTGGAACTGACTATCTGGGAAGGAACAAATAAACAAGAGATAGAACTGGGTCATTTGGATTAAGCATTGGGTCATGCGGCCAGACTAATCTGTGCTTGTCCCAGGGGTAGAGGAGGGTTTTACACTAACCTTGCACTTGCCTGATCTTAGTTCAGCCCCTGGCACAAATCATAGATACTGATGAAATGCCTGCAAGCTCAAGGGGAATAGAAGCACATCTGCAACCATGCCTATTTTATCTCAAAAGCAGCTTGGGATCTACACCCGCCAGGAGCTCTCTGGTTGCCAGAGGAACCTGGGGGGGGCCAGACAAGCAGTCTGGGTAACACACACAAACAAACACCAGAACATTAACTAAACATCAAACCAAGTGAGCATTCCTTGGCTGCTGACCTGAGGGACAGCATTGCCCCACTGCTTGGCTACACAGAAAGCCAGGTCTGAGGATAAGGCTGTTCTCCTGAGAGTAGAAGAATCGTTAGCAAAAACATCCTAATTCCTTTTAAATCCTGAGAGAGGTTTTAAAGTCGCAACTCCACTCTTACAATCTTGAGCATAACACAAATGCTTTTGGTAAGCCCGGCTCATAATGTTAGCTTGGGACATACATCTGCTTCTCTACCACCTCAGACATGAGATATTACAAGTTACAGTGTGGGGGAAGGAAATGCAAAGGCATCTCTTGCCTCCATTCTTAACCTGCAACTTCTCTTGAACCAGACCTCTCCTCTTGGGGGTAATTAGTACTACCTGGAACAGCTGCAAAACCAGTATAGCCAGGAGAGCGCACATGCTGTTTCTGCATTTGTGTACCTCTATGCGTATGGAGGTGGTAAATATATTCTGGATTCCTGCTGCTGGCAGTCCACAGATCACATAGAAGTGATAAACTCTGCCTAAAGATTAAATAACAGACAGCAGCTGGAACTAACACAGACATTATGCTTTTTGCAGCACTTCTTGACTGATGCTTCAGAAAGGTCCTGTGAGCTAAATTACCATTTTGACAATACAGCTGCCAGGTAACACATCCTTCTTGTCTGCCATGCAGCAGCTCCAGAATGAAAACAGAAAACTCATACCCTCTCACAACACAAAAGCATTAAATATCTCCAGTGCAACAGTGAGTTGCGTTTACAATCCAGGGCTAGGACAAACTCATTTTGAGCCAAAACTTGAAAAAAACCTGTCATTAATTAGTAATCTCTAGAGAGTGGCCTGCCTCCTTGGTGCCTCTTGTTATTTCCTCATCTCTCCAGCTAGCAGCAAAAACATCCCAGATTGCATCAGCTGTGATTGCTCTTTAGGGGAGGAGATTCTCCTTTGGCTAACCGGGATAACATCCTATGTGGCCACTAGGACTTTGTCACTTGAGAAATGTCAGCAGTCCTAGAAGACTTGAATGCCATACAAAAGTGTATGGTCAGGAAGAGATGTGGCAGGATGAATAATGATTCTAACACAAATATCTTTTTCTCTTCTTTGTTCCAGGCCTCCAGCCATTATAAATTAAAATTAGCTCTCACATGGAGGCACTTTGTACCTGGTAAGAAGAATCACAAAACAGATAAACAACAACAATAAAAAAACATTTTGGAAAGAAAAAGGAAGTCTTACAGGCACTATTGTCAAGAGTGTGATTTATTGGAACTAGCTATTCCCAGGAGATGGGTGTGATAGTAGTAATCCCAATCAAGCTTCTTCAATCGTCAATTCATGTTTAGTTGCCTCCTCAATGTTTTGAAGTTGACGAAGCAGCCATTCTCTTTCTTTCTTCCTCTGTTATAAAAGAGAAAAACCTCCTTTCAAAAATAAACAACATGCACAGATATTGTGACCTTTGTTTTAAGCCAAGAATCTTCTACTCTCAGAACTGGCAACTTTTCTTGAGTTTTCAGCACACCTATGAGCAATATGTTACAGAGGAAAGACCAAATCAGAACAGAATCTGATGGTTTCACACTGACACAAGAACCTTCAGAGTCTAACTCTGCTGCCTCTCTATCCTTTCTATGGGCTTTCCACAGGCCTTTTGCTAATAATGAAAATTCCAGGAAATAGAGTTCTTGTGCTCCACAGACAATCAAGACCTGCATAAGGACCATTAGTTTAAGATTGCCCTGGAAAACCCTACACTAATCCAAAGGATCCCATTTGCAATGGCTGGCATTCTTTTTATAAAGAACTATGATTTACGTTAAACAAAGAAAGGAGTAGAATATTAGCTATTGCATAACTAAATTAAAGGCTTTACCACAAGAGCTTTATCAGCTTTCTTCTTTCTGGTTTTTGCCATTGGGACATCTTTTATTCCTGGTATTCCAGCAAGAAGATATGAAGGTTCACTCTCGCGAGTTACTGCAGCCTCCACAGATGCTGTGGTGGTAGCTTGAGTTTCCATGTTTGGGACAACCTTGTCACTTGGCTCTTGATTTGATTCATCAGATGCCAACACAGTGGAAAGCCTCCTTCTAGAAAATACAAGCTGAGAGCTCTGGCTTGTCTCATTATTTAATCCTTGTGAGTCAAACACTGTTGAAAGCCTTTTTGGGGACACATGAGGGAAGTATGCATCAACACGTACTGAGGATACTTGAGATAATATTCTACTTATATTTGATTTTGGTATGGGAGATCCATAAGCTCTCTTACTGGCATCTTGGTCATTGATTGACTCATTTGTCAGATCTGTAAGACCTGTTGTTGAAAGCATGAAGTCCACTGGGGTGCTGTGTTTCACCGTTCTCTTTCTCACAGGTCTTTTAACATTCAGAAAAGAGTCATCTTCCTCTGACATCTTGAAGTCAGGTTTTTTGCCTTAAGAAAATAATAAGATCGTGATCATGTCATTGCTCACACAGAAATAGATGCAATGCAAAGTGCTTTTTAGCAGTAAGCTACTAAATCAAATCCAAGGTGTTCCTATTTTCATGTCTATGCTCTGTCTTTACATGAAATTTATCCTTTGTCTAGAGAAGTGTTCAAGGGGTTTGGAAGAGCCCATATTGAAAACTGAACATTAGAAGACAGCTGGTCATCCATACGACAATTGCACCTGTCCCAGCCTCCTGCATAGGAAACTCCAAGTATGATAGAAGTTTTTAAGCTATGTCTTAATGATCTTGTGGTTAATGAAAATGTTTTCTCCTTCAGAGTATACGAATAATATACTTTTGGGGTTGCAGCTGCTAACGTTGTGTATGTAGACGAAAACTGTTAGATATCAGAAGGATTACTATACTGCAGCAGAAATTCAAGCGCTATAAAGAGACATGCAGAGAGCTTCTGGATTCACCCAGGCATTTCTTAGTCCAACTGCCATTTCATTTCTCTTAATTCCTTAAAAGGGGGCTCACAAACCTCTCAGTCTCTCCTACTTGACATTTGACTTACTTCAGCCGATCCTAAGCTTTGATTCTAAAAAAATATGCTTTGGGCAAGCCTATTTTCAATTGAATTTACAACAATGTCAAGGTTGCTTTTACTAGTAGCATTTCCCCATCCACTTGCAAAGCCCCAACAAAAAGGAACTCGAGCCTGAGACAAAAGTATCCAGTTTAAAATGTATTTAAGATAAATATCTCAACTAGATGAGCCTTTAAGTACTTCTAGTAACTGTTGGACTCTTTACTTTCAGGTGTTTCATGCAGGCTGATTGGATGACACTTGCTTAGCAAGGGGACTGTATGTTTTAAGTGCATCTTTTCTAAGCTGCATATGGATCAAAGCCTTGGATGTGGTTGGAGGAGCAAGACAAGGAGGGCAGGGAGATATATTTGCTAAAGTAAAAGGCATTAGCTCTTCATTCCTTGTCAGTGTTTTGCACCTGTGCAAGGTCTGAGTTTTCTAGGAGAGTTTTACATGCACTTCATGTTTCTAAACACAAGAGGCAAGAGATGGAGCACTGACTCTTCAACACAGGTTTTGTGGTTTGTTTGGGTTTTTTCCTCCTTAGAAAGAGGGAGGGGTACCCCATAATCACTGTTTTTTTTTTTTGGATAATACCCCTTTCCCTTCTCACTTCTTAGCAGTGCTATCTTGTGTGACACATTATAAGCAGCACTCAGCCAATAGGCACTGCCTTTTTCCTTCCCTGTTTAGACAGACTGACTCCCCTTAGTCTTTGTCATAGAAGCTTACTCACAGTAAGCTTACATGATTAAGCTTAAAGAGGGAATAAGAAGGAGTTTACAGCCAGCACCCCTCCCCCAAGCCTATTCAGCTATACATTTGGATGCTTTCCCCTTAGTCATTAAAATGTAGATGGTCAGTTAAGAAGTATTTTTTACATAAATTAGTTTCTAAAAAGTATTTCCAACCTACGTTTATGAGGAAAACAATTTTTTTTTTTTAATTCCACACTTCCCTCTGCTTTAGAGAGATAACATACATACAAGTAACAGATTTTTTCTGCTCTAACACCATCGTAGTTAAAGAAGAAGAGATGTCTAAAAACAGCAGAGAAAGACAAGCTATTTAAGAATATCAAAGTCTACCACAGAGAATGCATTTTGCAGGAAATTTGCCAAAATAAAACAGGCTTACCTGACCTACCAGACCCTATTCAATATCTTTGTTTCTTTTTCAAGTAATCTGGCTTCAGCTGCTGCTTCCCTTCTTATAGACATACTAGCTACCCACCTGCTGCAGACACTCCCTAATTAACACGTTTAGCATTTTTCAGGAGTTTCAGCTGTGCTGTTGAAACTACTGAATAGAATTCTAGGGTTAATTAATCGTAGGAAAATGGACTAGTCTTCTTATCGATGTGCCATGTTTATTGCTGTTTAATCTCTGGGGCTTGTTGCCTGTTTCAATCAGAAAGAAACTCTAATGACTAATTATTTTCACGTGGCTTCTTAAGGCACACTGAGGATCTGTTGCAGGATGGGTGTATGCTGATAGAGTATATCTGTTGTCATCCTGAATTTATTTTCTCACTGCTTTTCTTTCTCAAAAAAAGAAATGGGAAATGAATGTTAAATCTGCCATGAGAAAGCTTTTCTTTTTGGAAAATATGTAGCGAGGATGAACTGAAGATTGTTTTACTGCAGTGTGAATTTCATGGTGTTTGCCACTATACCAGCTAATTGGTAGCATTTTATTTTGAAGCGTGCGTTTTCAAAATATCGGCCCATGGGTTAGAATTGCGTTGGTTTGAAAAGATATGGCTCAGAAGGCCCATAATTTCTGCGAATAGAAAAGCAGCTGGACTGCACCATCCCTGCTGAATTGCAAGTCAGCCCTTGGTGGGCGGCAGGAAGCAACTTGCTATCACAAAGCTGTAGAGCAAGGACAGGTGTGAGGGAGCGTGTGTGTGAATGCTGAGGTAGCCCCTTTTGACAAAGACCTGTGGACTTTTAAAATCCAAGGGGATCAGGCAGGTCTAGTTTCTGGGCTTTCTGTGGGTGACCTGAGATTGCAGAGTGCACTCAGCCCAGACAGAGGGGCGAAGCGATGATCTCGCAGGGATTTGAACTTGTGGTTCCAGGGAGTCTGGGCATTTCAAACCTCATCATAAACCACCCTCTCTCGCCACATTAATAGTTGCACTATGAATAGACAATTGGAGCTACCAGTTCAATATTTAGGAATAACAGTCTGTCGGTATATGGGGAGAGTTGCTGAGTTTAAATTATGCGCCCCTAAGGAACTGAAAGAGAGCTTGAGAAATGGAGGCACTTTACAATCACATGGATTGCACAAGTAAACATCTTGGAAATAAATAGTCTGTCCAGGATAAGCTATTTATTTCCTAAACTCCCAGGAGAGATTCTTACAGGAATATTTTGAGAACTAAACAAAAACTATTTTGAGATACTTGTGGCCGGGCAAAAAAAAAAAAATCAAAAAAATTTTCGGTCCTTTATAAACATAGACCAACCTTTACCTCTTCTTGAATATTTGTAGTCAGTTTTTGAATCTTGTGGCTTGGTGAGCAAACCCACCAGGTCAGCCATACTGTGCCTCTCAGAGCTCAGCAAGCCAGTTCCTTATATAGCACAGAGCGGCGAGGGATGCCTTGACATGGTGTCACAGTGTCTGTGCTGTCCTGCTGCTCCAGGGGGACAGAATGTCACCTCTCCCAGCAAGGCAGTGATGCAAGAAACACTACGCAGCGTGGGCCCACGTGATAAGCTTCCTGAGGGGGCTGAGCAAAACTGACATCATTTCAGTGGACCCCTTCAGAAGCTCCCAGCCTTGGCTTCCAGCTGGTGCTTTGCCCTCCTCTCTGTGCTTGCCCTCACTTTTTAGTGTGTTCTTTTCATGGTATCTCACAGTCCACCAGTGCTGCCTGTAGCTACATCATCTTTGTGTCTACCTTCCATGGCCTTTTCTGCAAAACTCTTTAAAAAGACCCTTTCCTGCGAAGTCTTTTCTTGCTGTTTCCTCTAGTTCCTTGCCAAATATTCTCAGGATACCAATTAGGAGATTTGCAAGTTGTTCTCGCTGTTAACAATGGTTTATCTGATCTCCTACAGATTCATCTTTTTATCAGGTGGTTGCAGGATGTTACAGAGAATAGGAAGGACGTAACTACGCAGAGATCAGACTGAAAAGAGTCCGAAATTAATGTAAGCATGTGGAGCTCAGCAGAACAGCTGCAATGATGGTATTACCTTGGCCTCAAGTGTATCTGGAACCATGTTCTGTATGAACATGAAACACCTAAGCTCTGATTTGAGTGACACCTTGAAGGCTTCTTGCATCTTTCAAAGAATGACACATGCTGCACTCACACCTATTTATTACAAATCATTCCTTCACTAAATTTGCATTCCTTGGTATGTTCCTCTTCGTCCTCAGCATTGTCTACTTGATATTTTGAAGCAATAACTCCACAGGCCTGCATTCAGCTTTTTTGGTCTATTTTTACACACTTTCCTCTCATTTGGTGTATGATGCAAGCCAACATTCAATTCTAGCAATATTGTTATGTAGCTCCATATATATTGTATCAAACCTCCCATGGCTTCATGTTTATGTCTTGAAAGATTCCTTTGTTGATCTCATTTCAGGAGATAACTTCATCTCCTTTCTAAATTTCTTCCAAAAATACAAAACCTATGTAGGAAATGATTTAAATGTTTTTACTGAGTTCCCTTAGGAAAAAAATTAATTCTTAATATTTTTGCTTCCAAAACCAACAAAAGTGGGAAATATAATAACAGCACAGTGTTTAGTTAAAATTTCAGCCCTTTCATTCCAGTTCAAATGCATGAATTCACTTCAGAGATGTGGGAGTTTGAGGAGACTTCATCTGGAACAGGGCAAAATTGGAACTATTTTTCAGTTTACCAAGGAATAACTTGCATAGAGGGATAAAAATGGACAGCTTTCCCCCTTTGTCTTCTCGTCTGTCTTAACAGCCTGTGATTCTTCCTTTGCTGCTCTTTTCATTTCTTCATTTCCCACTCTACTGATGTTGTCAAATGGTTCTCCTGAAGGGGACTTGGGTGCTGAACCAACCCATAGCTCCTATGCTTCCCTAAAATAATTTATTAAGTTAGATATGTAATCCTAGTTTGTGAAGTCACAAATCTTGCATAAGGGTCCAAGCCATTTGGAGCTGCATGCTGTCTTTCCTGGGCAGAACACTGTCAGGCCCCCTTCCTGCTCTTACAACTAGTCTGGTGTTTTCAGGGGTAGAGAGAGATTCCACAAAGAAATAGGAGCTGGTTAAGTAGAGTTGAACATTCTGTCTGATGACCCATGGTGGGATGACCCTTGTTTGAAGCATTAGGAGGAAGAAGGAAGAGCCAGAGGAAGCATATAAATGGTGGTGGGAAGTAAAAGGAGAGTTAAAAAAGAAGAAGAAATTAAGAGAGGCACACAAAGGTGAAAATGCTTTCCTAAATTTAGTATCATGTAGAAAGAACAAATTAGAAGAAATGTAAAATGAATGGGAAGGACAAAGGAAAAATAAAAAAAGAAAGCAAATTAAATTGTTTTCCCCAAGATCTAGAGGACTTGGGCCCAGATTACTGGATGAAACTCTATACAGTCCCGCTGCCTGACCACTTCAGGACTGGCCAAAAGTTAGAGATGTGACTAAGGACATTGTCCAAATGACCCTGAAAGACTGAAAGGCACAGGGACCACCCCTCTAGGAAGCTTGTTCCAGTGTTTGACCACCCTTTTGGTTAAGAAATGCTTCCTAATTTCCATTCTAAACCTTCCCCAATGAACGTTGCCTTGAGCCATTCCCACTAGTCCAGGCAGTGGCATCCTGTCCTCAGGAAGCTGTAGGAGCAGTGAGATCATCCCTCAACCTCCTTGTTTCCAAACTAGACCAACCCATTGCCCTCAGCTGCTTCTCAGAGGACATGCCTTCCAGCCCTTCCACCAGCAAAACCTTCACTGAAACCTTCAGGACCATATGAATCCTTTGTAGACTGTTAGAACAAACTTTTCAGTGCCTAGAAAGCAATATGTATGTTTATAATCTTGTTCTCCAGCAACTTTAAAGCTTTTACCTTTTAGATGACTCTCTTCACGTTTGGTAGAATTCTGCTGAATGATGATGTATGATGACTGGAGAAAAAAATATGGTATTATTTATGGTGGTAATGTGGAAGTGGTACCTTTGCAACTGTGGGAAATTCCCATATTTCAGTGTGACAGAGGGAAGATCATTGTCTTCATCCACCGTGTCCGGGAACAGACCTATATGTGGCATAATTTTCATTCCAATGTAGTCATAGGAGCACCTCATAAGCACCCCAAGAGGAAGGCTTTAGGGAATCCTGGATGAATAGTTTGGAGATTTCATAACCCATCAGAAAAAAAAAAAAGGCTCTGAACTAGCAATCCATTGAGTCATGATATGTGCTTCAGGTGATACATTTCTACAGGTTTTGGATATGACTCCTATGACTTGATTTGTCCAACTGGACAACAAATCTGATTTTGTACACTCAAAGACACAATCTTGAAATACTTACAGGGTTTCATTGCTGCTCAGGAAGTCAAACCCCTATTTAAATGTCTAAATCAGTTTCCATATGATTAATTTCAATAAGAACTTGAGGAACAATGAGACTTGGCTGTTTGTCTCTGAACCATTCAAAATAGTCTTAAATGCTTTTGATTTGGGCGTTAATGTCATCAATTTGTCACTGAGGTCTACCAGTTACAGGGAATTGGAAATAGTATTCTAAGAGCCAATTTTTTTCCTGCCTTAATGTAACATTGGGACTGAGCAAACAAAAGCCCTAAGGAACACACCTTTACCCCTTATAGACAAGTTCAGTGCCACATGCTCCCTCAGTTTGCACCAGCTCTACCCTCAGATGCAGTGCTTGGTGTCTGTGAAAGGAGGAACAGTTTGTAAATATTTAAAGATGTTACTGTATTAAAATGAATTCTAAAACCTTGAGGCATTAAAAATTTTTGCCTCTCTGGGTTAAACAAGGTTATAATATAAAAGTAGTCAGTCTAAAACTTTTGCAGGAGATGTCAAATTGAGAAAAATTATCTTTTTTATATATAAATCTGGAGGATCAATATTTGACTTCAAAAAGTCTAATTCCCTCAGTAGTATGAAGCCAAGTACTCTTTAATAGCAGTAGAGATCACTGACCTTGATAAAAATCAATGTGTTATCACCTGCCTTTGTAATTACGTCAATGACTCCTCTTCATTATATGCTTATCCACTTCAGTCTTGCCAGAGTGCCACAATGTGTTCTGTCTGCGTGTTGTTTATTCACTAGTCGGTGTCCTATACGCTTCCTACGTGTTTCTCCAACCCAGAAGTCAACCTGAGTTAATGTTCAACTGGGACCTTTCCTCAGTAACTTGCTGTGTCTTTTCTGATATGACTGCTCCTTTCTAATTACGTTGGCAGTGCTGCTGAGGAGCACATAACAGTATTGCCAAAGTTCAATAAACATACAGAGTAACTATAGAGTTTGGGGGAAAACAGTCGGCGCTGCTTTCATGACCTTTGGCAACAGTATGAGCACAGTTTGGCCAATGCCAAACAAATGTCTAACTTCAAATCTCTCAGCAACCAGAAAATGATGGATTTGTTTTACTTTATTACATCTAATAATAAACTAAAAATGCTGTGTTTGTGCAGCACAGGAGCGTGACCAGACTGAGTGTAGTCCTGTGCAGGAGGTAAGGCCAGGTGAGTATCAATGGCTCTTTCTTGTTGCACTAGAATTGTGCAGATGAATCCCCAGGTGGTCTGAGATGAAGGAAAGCTAATGCATTCATCACAGTACCACTGACTCAGAGAAGCAGAGCATTTCTGGTAGGGAAGATCATCTGCTACATCTGTGATGGTGTAGTAATTGACATGTTATACTGCCTCTACGAAAGCCATCATTGGCATCTTCAGACTATGCCCTGTAAAGGTAAAGATTCATGATAATAATGACTACTTCATCACTAGCTCTTTCTATGTCTTTATTGCTTGCTCTCTGTGGCTAAGTCTAATAACACTCAACCAAAATCTGTTATAAATATAGGAAGAGCATAAGCCTGGGAGGCTCATATTAATGTAATATTAAACCCCAGTTTCTATTCTCTGAGCTTTGAGCCTGAAAACCTATGCAAACTACTGCTGAAGTTGATAGCAGAAATAATCTGCGCAGGACTGGATGTTTAGGATCAGATCAGGATTCCTAAAGAGCATGACTATACCCCAAGATCCCCTTCCTTAAATGCTCTCTTCACAGTTCAGTGGGTTTAACGAGAGCCAAAATTGACACAGACAATTTCTACTACGTGGCTCACTTTACAGCTGTGACTTTTTGTTTTCATCAGAACGGCCCAAACGAGAATGGTCCAAACAAGAATACGGTCCATGACTGATACCTGCATAATTGTTTCCTTCCATTGAACATCATGTTCTGCCAGCAGAACCAGGGCATTAGGTGACCCATTGCTCTGGGGAATGGCTGCAAAACTGAGACTTTGACATAGATACAATGGCAATGCACCAATGTACACAATAGGCAATGTACACAATGTTCTCATTTTCTATTCTCCCCTTCTGCCCATTTCAAATCGACAATATTCTCTGGTAAGATTTTTGGACAAGAACCCCAGTTTCAGTCCTTGGTGGTTTATGCTACAGGAATGCAGTCTCTATGGAATTCCTGATGTCCAAAAGGGCCTCCAGAGGGTATAAACAATCTAATGCTGATACTGTCTCAGTCTTTAAGCAAAACATATTCTCATTCTGTTTCTGGAGTGATTCAGCTGTGTAATGGAGCATGGCAGAAAAATGTTTCCAAGTAATGACTAGAGTCATTAATTCAGAACATACACTATCTCCTTAACATATGTGTATGTGAGTGTACATATTTTATACACAAGTATAAATAGCTTTGTGTGTATTTATCTACATAAAATTCCCCAAAACAACCACATTTTAGTATTAAGAGGAAGCCTTAAAGTATCAACGTGGCTGAATACATCCAATGAAAGATGAAGGCCAGATTTTCAGTTTATGACTTTTTGACTTTAGCAGAATTATTCTGATTGACACTTAAGAAGATCTGGCATGCTGTCTTTCAGAGGGGAAAGACAAAACAAAAAATAAGGCCTCAAACACTTCTCACTGATGTAAGGGAGAGCCAAGAACAATTCCATCACACTCCCTGTGAACACAATAATTCTGTACAACTCACACTATATTCTCTAAGCTGCAAGAGCAACAGCTGTGGAGACTGTGTAGCATTTGGAATAAAAAAACCCTTATCTGTATGGACAGGAATGAGACTTCTGAGCACCTCAGCTTCTGCTCGGAGCTGGCCAGATTGGAATCTGCTGTCATTTGGAAGTAGCACAATGAAATTAATTGGAATTACCCAAGCTTAGTGAGTCTCTTGCGAGACATATTACCTGATACAACTCAGTTTTCAAATCAAGTTCACCTATGCATTTTTGCACTCAGGTTGTCTCTGCCTACAAATTTACTTGGCCCAAGCTGACTAATAATTTCTGCCTTGTGAAAAGCAAGAGATGAGCTTGCCCTCCCCATCTCCTGGTCTGTGTGGCTGGTATTTTGCCAGATATTGCACATTTACTTTCCTCTGCTTGCACAATGAATGGCACACTTGGTCCAAGCTGGCTTCCACCATGGTCAATGCAGAAAATCTACAGGACTCAAAAGGGAGATGAATTGTTCCCATGAGGTTCTTTAGTTCAAAGCAATTCTGAAAACAAAACTGGAGGACTTCTAGAGGCATGTTCTTTGCCTGAAAACTGAGAAGCTGTAGCTGGACCCTCTGAAAGGCAGGTTGGTATAGAATAATGAATGCAACTTGATTCAAAGAGAACAAACAAACAAAAAATTCCAAACAGCACCCTCTACCCTCCCCCCCAAAAAAAGCCAGACCAAAACCAAAACAATAATCTCAAACAGCTGTTTATTCAAGCAATGTTTTTTTCCTTTATTTTTAATTAGATTCCAGAAATTATAATAGTGCAAACACTCAGTATAAAAGTTGCAATAAGAAATTTACATTCACATTTAACATTTCAGTCCATTCACTTTTTAACATAAAAATAGGACAAATATTCAATTGCTCTTCTCAATTTAACAATCCTGAAAAAGACTGGAAGATACTCTACAATATTCTATTTACATAAAAATAGACCCGTATTATTAATGCAAATCTATCATTAGAAGTTACCCAGTGTTAAGTTATTGTATTGTACTATGTATATACGTACATATATATATATATAATGTATAGCTATAAAGATAAAAGGATTATTTATAGGTTCAGTGGGCTGTAATAATTGGAATAATGACATCTTGACATACTAGTTCATTCCTTAGAGTTAGGAGTATTCATTTTACCTATGCAGATGTTTCCTTTGTGATACTGTAGGCCTCCTCCTGGTCCCTTTGAAGTCACTGGTAACACCTTATTTGACACCAGTGGGAGAGGAACAGACACTAGAATAAGGCCTAGAATAATAACTCAATAATCATTGAAGTTAATATTTTTTGCTATTTTTACTGGGCTGTAAACAGAAATAAAAATTCTATTGAAACCTTTTATGCCAATTAGATAGAAGAATATGTTTCGTTTTCCCTTTGAGGAATGGAATATCTCAACCAGATGCAAATAATTCTTTTTCCACAAAGTCTAAACAAATATTCAAGATGGCTCAGAAACAATGCAGAAATTTTCAGCAAAAATCTGCAGGTTAAGCAGCTGATAAGATTCGTCTTGTTCCAAATCAACCACCCTTATAATACTCCAATACTGTATCTTTCCTCGCTCAGATATTTTAATAGAGAGTGGCATCCAGGCACAGAGAACATGGCTGCTCTTGAAATTGGTTTGCATGGGTTTGGTAAACCACTAAGGGAAAACGAATTAGGCTACCCCACTCTTGCTTGTCTGTGTCTCGTCCTGGGGCCCACGAGCAGAGATGCTGCTCTGCCTGCTGCTGGCAGGTTGATGCCTCATTGCCCACCTTGCTGCCAGCTGCTGGTGCCTGCACTGCCACCACAGGGTAAGTTATTTGCCCTTTACAGGGTTGCTGTCGCATGTACTGCTTCCTAACCAGATTATGCCAAAGCTATTTCTTTTCCCCTAACCATTAATTATATGAAAAATCTACCTTTTAAAAATATATTTTCTTTTTTGAAAAAGAAGAAGTTTGACAGTGATGTGTTGGAGGACCTATAGCAGGAGATGGTAAAACAGGCCAGAGTGGACAGTAAACACCTAAAGAAATACATGATGGCACATTAAAGGTGAGTTAAGGGTAGAAGGGGCACCAATTTCTAGAGAAGCTGCAGATCATATTTTTATGTCTGACAATGACTTATGAGATGCTAAGATGCAAGTAGCTATGCCTAGCTTCTTCTCTTAGTGCTATGGTATTTATTACATTTAAATATATATAGGATGCTTAAAATTATGGATAAGCCTACAATGTACTCTGTCATCAGGTGTAGGCAGGCTAATTTTGACTGTAGAACTGTAGAACACATGCTCCATGTGGTCTTTTGCTTCCTACCTTAGGCTGCTGAACATTAATTATAAAACACTTTTCAGTCTTTTCAATTAACAGACTGTAAAAATACTTAACATCTTATTTCCAAGCAGGACCTATAATGATATACCAGAAGGGCTGAAATTAACCTCCAGAGAGCAAGAATACAAGGACTTACCAAAAGGATAAAATCCAGACAGATGTTCATTGTGACACAAGTTTTAGCCATAGAGATTTTAAGAAACGGGTCAAATTTGATGGAATCTTCTTGAAATTGTGAAATATATATATTATTACTGTTTTGCACCATTATTCACATTCCGTGTACAAACCGATGATTTGCACACAGACAAATTTACACACAAGTGTATTATGGAAAAAGAACCTGCAAGAAGAGGTTTTTATCCTCTGTCAGAATTTCACTGAGAATAGTATCACTGCTCTAGAGTCTCTGCATCAAGTTAATTATGTTAGAAATGGTAACTGTTCTTGGATCCCCGTTTTTATACCAGTAACTGTAAAACCATTGCTGTCATTCTTATTATATTCTGTAATATTTTTCAAAGCTATCTCTGAATAATAACCAGCTGCCTGAATGCAGAAAAAAAATTCACCATTTGCTTTGTCTGAGTGCAATCACTTTACTTATTTTTTCTTCCTAATTGAACCCTAGTAATGTTGCTGTAAAAAAGCAGGAATTCTAAGCAAAGAAGCATTTCTACTGTAGCAGTTAAAAATATAGTTGTCATGAAGCAATTCTGTGATGACACAGATAATTAATTTTTATCTACATTTCATTGAAAATTCTTGATATATTGCCCTAATGGCATTTGAAGTCCAAGAAGAGAAAACCTATGCACCCATGTGCACTAAGGAACAAAAGATATGAGAAATCACCCAAGTGAACTTAGACGTGCCAGCTGAAATTTTTCATAACTGATGCCACTATTGACAGGTCTAGGATTAAATCAGAAGGTCAGGCACTTGAAAATAAGACACGATAGTGCACAAACTGCAGTGATTAAAGCCCACTTTAGCCCACAGCAGGAAGTGTTCGCTGTTTTATTCCCAGCAGGTTAACCTGCACCTAACAAAAGTGACAGTGCACTTACAAGCTGTAGGTAAGCGTCCTGGATGGTTTTAATCAACGTGTTGCATAAGCCTGTACTGAAAAGGAGGGCAACCAACTTTTTCAAAGACTCTCCAAACTGCCTGGACAGATTTTCTGCAGAACTGGGCTCACTGTGTGTGCTGAGCTTTCTAGGAAATCTGTCTGTCTTTAGCTTGGACCACATATAGGGGTACCCTCTACAAACAATCCGAGCATTCCGTGCATCCACGGAGCCGTGTCGACAGTAAACCAAAATAGGAAAGGAATTAGTAAAAAAGCTTCACAGTGACGCAGCACTGTTTGTTCCTTCAGTTTTATGCAGGAGTGACATGTCTGATGCCACAGAAAGCATGAAACAGGGATCCTAATATAAAGAAATGGATCCTCCCAGCATGCAGTAAGGCACAGGCAAAACCAAGTCCTTTCAGCACATAAGCTATGTACGTTAACCAATGCTAATTAAAATTTCAAGATGCTTCCTCGTGACCAGAAAATAGGCATTAAAGGTGACATCCCCCAACTATTTCTGATAATTCCTTCTGAAATTCTAAAAGTAGTTCGCCAAGAGATCTTGGACACTTTTGTAAATGTGAACGGATATAAAAGCTCAGAAATGGATCCGGCCATGCAGTTAAACACAAGTCTTATTTTTGTTGCACTATGAATCTGGTTGAGTACTCTGCCAGCTCAGATACTCCAGACCTGTCCCATGCCACTGAGAGTTTTACCACTGACTTCTGAAGGAGTAATGGCTTTTCACTTTTTTCTTTCAGCAANTTTTTTTTTTTTTTTGTGTAATTGTGTACTTTTGCTAAATTTGGCCTTCTTTTTTTTCTTCTTTCCTTGTTCTTGTCCTTGCGCTGATCAGATTGTAAGTCACATCAGGCCACCCAAGAGCAAGAGGCACCCCTCCCTTATCTGTACTTTTTACATTTATTTACGTCCTGAAAACTCAGTGAGAGGTGGGATTAAAAGGAACAAAGAGCTAAAAGTAGCCTACACAGTGTTCTGGAAAAAGCCAATCATAAACAAGGTTGGGGTAGAGAAGCAGTGTCCAGATTGTCATTATTCACCACAGTTATGCTACATGGAGATGTAAAACCCACTGAATTTGAGACATGTTAATTAGAGTGTTAGAAACCCTTTACTGTGATGAAGCCAATTGTCAGTACAATGTAGTGGTTCTTATATGCACGCAATAGGGATATATTGTATGAACATGCATCTTAATTTAGAATAACAAAAGTACTTGCAGTATCTGTACTGCTTATTTAACCCAACAGTCACCTGATCAAACAAACAAATTAACAGATTTCTGAGTCCTATTATAAAACTAGCTCAAATTGTAAAATACAAGTCCTTACCCAAAGCAGAAAGTATTCACAGTCCACACCCTTTCTCCTTTGCCACCAGGCTCAGTGTTATGCTCCTCCAATACTCCTCATTTTCAGTACAGCAATTATATATGTAATTTGAGAAGTAATCCTGAGTTGCAGTGACATGGATATGACAACTTTGAAAATGAGGTGTGCAAAATACCTCTAGAATTTAGAGTTTGATTCAGCAGCATTATGAGAAAAATCAGATAGAAGATTGGATATTGATTTCTTATTCCTATGTCACCAGCTGACTTGTGCCTCAGGCTGTGGGGTTAGGCTGTGATGACTAAGGGAGACAGTGCTGTAAGCATGACATCTGCACAGAGCCCATATGACTCAAAGCCAGATAAGCCCAATGAACCTTCTCCTAACAGTTTTGTTAAATACTTTCTGCTTCACAATGGAAACTATTTGGAAAATGAATCAAAAAAGCTAACAGAATTAAGGCAACAAAATTAGTTTATATATATATATATATATGTATATATACATACATATACATGTATGTATGTTTCCAGGAAAACAAACCTATTTGCATGATGTACTTTTCACATACAATAACTTATTACCACATAGGAATATACTCTGGGTAACATCAATGGGCCAAATTCACCTCCTTTACCTTCCCTAGTGTTGCACCTGCATACAGCAATGATGGATTTGACACTTGGTCCTTCTTGACAACAGTACTACATCAAATGCAGTATCAGACAATACCCATTGAACGTCAGATATTACACCATTATGAACTAGAATATCTGTTTGCTTTTTATATTACAGTCAGTAGTTTATTGCTTCTAATGACCAGAAGGTACCTTATGAAGACAGCTTAGATGTTGGATAACACTTTTCATATACTGTGTTATGGACCTTGGAACACTGAGGTTGGCAGATCACAATCAGTAAGTTATTTTTCTTTATTTGCTGTTTGCATTTTGATTTGCTGAATGCACATGCAACTAGTGGATTAACTGTGCCAGAAGTGATATGTCAAAAACATTTAGGAAAACTTACTGTTTTGTTTTGTTTTACTGAAGTCAGGCATGAATGGCATGCAATAGATTGCAAGGAAAACCAAAAGGACGTCCATTTTCAAAGGATATATAATCTCCATGCACATGTAAAATGTCTCTTACAAAAATCATTAATTTTTGTTAAAAGTGTGCCTTTTCGCCTCTTTTTATACAAGTGTACATGCAATTACCTGTCCAAGCTAAAACTATTTACAAAATTTCATAGTACAATACATCTTTTAAAGTGAATAATACATGAAAGGCCAATGTTTTCTGTTGTTTTGTAACACTGTACAAGATTAAAAATAAATAAGGCATTATAATACAGGTTTATCACAAATTAAAAAATGTTGGTTTTCACTGTAATATAAAAGTCTTAACTTGAAAGAACATTATGGCTAAATAGTCCTCCTGCCTGGGCAGAACACACACAGAATCTGGACTTGCTGATGTAAAGAAAACGCACTGTTTCTGCTACAAGCAGGAATCCAATGAAAATGATTCACGCTACTTAGTGATGTGTTCAAACTCCTTCAAGCACTGAAATGGCACAGGTCATACACTGTTTCCCTTAGAACAGTGACTCCCAAGTAGTTTATTTTGCCCTACAGATAAATTACAGGCGAAAGTGTGAAAGAGGTTTAGGCGCATGACCTACTCGTGGTTACAGTGTTGTAAAATGCTCGGTTCAGTACTGACACCAGACTTGGTTATAACCCAAAGCAGAACTTGGCCTACAGAAGCTCATCTCCTGACCTTCACAAACATGCTAAACTCCTGGTGATTGCTGCAGGCCTTGTGGGGACATAAGGGATGCAGATTCAGCCCTACCAAGCTGAAGCTTTTGGCTCTTAGTCTCACCTAGAGAAAGCCAGGGAGAATTCACGTGTGTTTTGGTGAAGATAAGGGAGCGTGACTTGACACAGTGGGAAGCAGCTACAAAACCGACGCATTTTACAGGCTGGGTAAAATAGCTTTCTAGTCGATGTAAATGGAACACGTTTGGAAATATCTAGCCAGTAATTCCATGGAACCCCAGTCTGCAATCTCAGCAGAGAATAATAATTAAAAAATCATTTAAAGGTAGTGTAGGAACATTTAGAAATTAGCTCCCAAGACTAAAGATCTCTGATACTTATACCCTTATATAAAGAATGAAAAACTTCAATTATTACTATTATCTGAAAGAGAAAACGTGCAAAGTGATGTGAAATATTGTGCTTGCTATTGACAGACACTGACATGCCAAGATGGCATCTCTTTGTTGTAGGGCTTGTATCTGTTAATTGTTTCAAGCTGACAGCTGCACAAAGCAGTGAACAGAAGTACAGGAGGCTATTCTGCCCACAATGCAACAAGTTACTATCCTCAGATAAATGTAAGGGACTTTTGGTCGCTGTGGTGCAGAGCTGGCTCCTTGATGGGGCTACAGCAAGGTCACTCAGGCAAAAGTTACAGTGCTTGAGCAGAAAATTAATATATGCAAGACAGGAAATACAACTGCATGCATTAAGGTGGACACAATACAAATCCTATGTACCATCTTAGGTCAGTTGCCAATAAAAATTTGATTACAAGCTTCTTTAATTTGGCAAAAAATGTGCAATTATGGGGTTTTTGGAAGTATTACATCCATGTACATTTCCCTCTCTTTCCAAATATAAAACTTACTGAACATGTCAAAGAAAGCAGAAGAGCAGAAAGATTAAACATGTCATTTAAAGCTGTCACACAGGAGCTGAAATTAAGCAAATTTACACAGAAGAGGAAAAAGGGGATAATTATATCAATGGGGAGGGCAAGCATAAAGGCAAGAGCACAACTTCATTATATCATGATTGCAATGAGCATTTAGCTTTCCCCCTTGACATGACTGCTGAACTCTGCCTATCATTTTCACATGATTTTTTACTAATTTGTGCCTTGGCTGAAATTTTTTCATGACTTTGTATTGCTCAGTCCAGATCTACAAAGGAGCATATAGTTTTCCCCACAGTAAAACCTGCAACAACAACAACCATAACAAATGTATGAAAAACATTAATGATAGGATAATTATATTAATGATGATGTACTTAATGAGAAGGGTGTTAACCTGGTCTACTGGAAGGTTTTCCTGCCTATGGCAGTAGGATTGGAACTAGATAATCTTTAAGGTTCCTTCCAACCCAAAGCATTCTATGATTCTATGACTCAAAAGTCTGGAAATTGACTCCAAATACACAATCAACAATGCTGTCAGCTAGCACGTGCACACCAGCTTGCCCACAGTACCAAGAAGCCATCCTGGTCCACTCAACCTGCTCTGGGAGGCACAGACCTCCTGAAAAAGTGCCAAGCGAGTTGCTGCTGTTGGACTGTGCCCGTCTGGTCCTTTCCATTCAATATGGAAAGCACTCTTACAAAAATCACGTGCCTCGTCTGGCTGTTGGAAAGGAGGATCAGGCTTAGAAAACCTCTGGACTGTTTCTACTAACACTTGTTAATCTTTTAAACTGTTAACATGAATAATCCAAATTTACCTCTACATGATCTTCCAGTGACATTAGCAGGCTGGGAATGGGTCTGCAAACGAGAACAGTCACAAAAATATTAGCAGAAGGGACAATCTGTTTCTTCTCACTGTCCAGTTAGTGATCAAAGAAACTATGGCAAGATGCTTCTGTTTTGAGCCCAATAAAAAGCATAACAAATAAATAATTCCATTGCAAGCTTTTGGGTCATTCAATGGGTGTATTTGGCAGATGTGTTCATGTACTACCAGATCTGCTGCTAGGATCTGAAGAAGCTTTTATTCTGTTATTATAAATTAAATTATACCAAATTCACTAATTCAAAAATTGTGTAGCAAGAGATCTTTGAGAGTGGAACCGCGTGATTAATGTTATTGCACATAATGCTTTCCAGCTTGGTTAAATATTTAACTTTTACCTGCATGATAATTTAATTCTAACAAATTAATTAGACAACATAAATATGCAGTGTGCTTTACATGAATACCACTTATTCAGTTTAATTATGCAAATATTTGTTCTTTTATATCTGTGTTATCTACATGTATTTATTTAAATGGCTTTGAATGCCTCAAAAGCAGAAATAGATTATTCTAGAAAAATAGCTGTGAACTGGATAGCTATTAGGGAAATGCAGTGACTTTCTCCAGATCAGCCAGGGTGCATACACCCTGTACAGTACAGTTAGGAAGCAGTTCTGAGGTTTTTACAATCACTTTAATCACAGCACTAACTTTGCTAGCTTTGTAATGAAGCACCTAGCTGACAGGGTACATAAAAATTAATTCAAAACCCTGCTGGAAACCACTGGAGTCCCACAGTAGACTGATGTGGCTACATGGAGAACAGAAATTCCTGTAACATTTCTTAAACCATTTGCATTTGCTGACAAAGTATTTGTCCATATACTTTTAACACGAACAGTGACTGCTCCAAAGCAAAAGCTGGTTGCAGAAGAATCGCTCAGAATCGTTCCACTGAAATCTGTAATAAAATAGGCCCACTAAAGGGAAACGTGACATGAAAGTTTTCTATTGTACAACCTGGACAACTTCTGTAGTCTGGGTGGGGTTTGTCATTTTGTTGTTGTGGTTGTTGTTGTTGGAGGTTTTTGGTCTCGAGGTTTTTTTGGGGGGGAGCGGGGATTGTTTTGTTTGTTCAAAGGAAATTTTGCATGTTTTTAGCCCATGTAGTTTTGCTTCTCTTTGGAAAAGCAGGGAGGTTAGTTCGCCTGTGAATCCCCAGCAGGACACTATGGCACCAGTCCATGGAGTACCTGTCACTCAGCAGGACAACCTCCAACTGCCCCCACAGAAATGCGCTCCACGTTTCACCTCCAGATCAGCATTTCGAGATGAAACCATGACCATTATTATGTGGGCTGCATGAAAGGAAAAAGCACTCCAAATATGTTCCCTTTTATGCAGATTAAGAGCAGGCCTTGCTCTCCTGGCACACGTACCAGTGCTCCTCATTTGGGCAAAGTCTGACTGTGCTTGTTTCTTGGAATTATAGCTTTCTATAATTGTACAGCTTTGAAGAGTGAGCCTGGACAGAATCAAGATATAATAAAACCGTGGCATAAATTTAAAAAAATCAATTAAGATATAAAACTATGTTGGCGAGCACACAGACGTCACAAAGCTGGCAAAAAGCATGTTTATCACCAGTACAGAACTATTCTTTAAGCTGTTTAGAAAGGTGAAGCTAAATCCTGGAACGGAGCCACAGGACTTGTGCTATTTCTAAAAGCCTGAAATAATACCATCCTTCTGCTCCTCAATACAGTCAGCACTGTACATAAAGGAATGTTTCTATATTGCATAAGCATATTGCTGTGCTTGCAGGGTGGCTCCTCTGTCTTGAACAGAGTCAAATGACCTACAAAGAGGCAGAAAGTTCTAAACTCTACCACCCTTTTTTTTTTTTTTTTTTTTTTTTAAATGGAAAGGATATATATTGTTCTTCTGCCTAGACTTTAAGCTTTGTGGTTTACCTACTTCATATTCTAGTGTTATGGGGTTTTTTTGGAATTTTTTGGAAATTTTTGGAGCATGCAAGGAGAATTTTAAAAAATACATAGGGTTTAGTAATTAGCTGAATCCAGCCTTCATTAACCTGCCATTGACAGCACAATAAACACTGTTCTCATTGCTGCAACTCATGCACTGGGAGCACGGTTTCTCTAACTTGCTGTAGCCCCAGAGAGTCTCCAGGTGCCCCCCATTCCATGGTTAAATGCAGCTTTCCTAATCCCAGGCCCAACAATGCTGGCTATGACAGAAAGAGAAATCTCTTTACTATGTCATTGCAGGTGGATGTGTAAATAAATACACATTTTCATTTATCTCTATAAATCTCTATTAAGTCTACACAAAACTGTCTGTATATGTGCATATATAGATTAAAACATATATATACACACACACATAAATAATTGCTTGCACATTTATCTCATTTTTTTCATCTACCCTTTAAAAACGCCGAGAAAATATTCCTCATTTCCAGAAAATCCCATTCTGACTTTTCCCAACAGAATTGCTAGCCCTTATATGTTCCATCCCAAGAGTTCGTTACACGGTCCCCAAGTTCTCTTTGGTTGGGTTGTAGTGGTCCTTGGTTAATGCCATGGCCTATGACCTCTGACCTCTTGGTAAAAATTCAGGCAACCGCTGCTGTCCGAGTCCACTGCAAGTGGCACAACCACATCTCCTTTGTTCTACGCCTCCTTCACGGCTGGCACGGAAGGAAGATAATGCAGTGTTTGATTTGTGTGAGTGGCAGATGCTTGACCTGCTCCAGGTTTTGCAGTAAAGCCAGCAACTGAGGCCACCGACGGACAGCTGGTGCCCAGTTTTGTTTGAATGTTTGCTCTCCCGTAAGGGTACATTTTCCGCTCTAAGTTTAAAGACCGTGTTTGGGAATTATTTCCATCAGCCTTTCCTTCCAGGAAATAGGTCAACATTTCACCTTTTCCCTTTACACTGACTTTACCCCTGCACATGAATTCATAACTGCACCTTTTTAATATCCGCTGAACTTCTTCTGTCACCTGAAGACAGAAAAGAAATATTATTACTTTTTTCTGTTCATGCAAGGGCTCACCCCTCTCCGTTTTACTTCTCTGTCCTGACATATGCAGCAGCAGAATGGATGAGAACGTACAGGTGCTCTAAAGCTCTCTTGGAATTTTCTTAAAGAAATAAAAACGACCAATCAAAGTGGAATATGAGAAACAGAACTTCTGGTCTTGAGCTGAATAATTACACAGTCGGATTAAGCTCTGTCCAACAGAAATATATAACCAAATTGTAAGCTGGATCAGTTCCAGTGACATTAATTTACTGCTGAAGACCTTTTGATCCCTGGACATTAGACAGGTGTTTTGGATAAATGACTGCAAGAGTTCATCGAGCTCTTGAGAGGTACACCACAGCTTCTAGCCAAGCCCTAGCAGAACAACAATGCTCTCTGTCTGCATCAACTCTCCTATCCAAATTATCAAAATGATTTTTAAAGCCACACAAAATGCAGTAAGATGCAAACAGACATAAATCTTTTCCTTGTAGGTCTTATTCAGGCAAAATTTCTACAGTACAAGGACTGGCAGTGTCAGCATTCCCAGGCTTGCCTCCAACTGTGTGCAATGAAGCAAAGAACTTTCTTCTAATGGGAAATGATTTATTTAAGGATTTCATTGTCTCCAAGGAGTGAAGCGTATAAGATGGAAAACAACTATATCTCTGGTGCTTGAGTCATCTGGAGAGTGTTGCCCTTTTCATAAGGAGAAGATTGAGTGAGGCTGCTTTTTCTAAGTGGTCTTGAAAATGTAGTCATATATAGAACAGGAGGTGTGTAAAGGTTGCAAAATTGTCTTAGAATGCACTCACCTGAATTTTACCCTGCACCCCAGTACTATCCATCCGGCTGGCAACATTTACAGTGTTCCCCCAAATATCATACTGTGGTCTTCTGGCACCAATGACTCCTGCCACTACCGGCCCAACATTAATACCTAAAATTAAACAGTGAGTTTGGTTTCAAACACTACAGCATATTATCCAAGGGAAACAGGAATCCTGCAAAACAGATTCAACACAAGTGCCCTTAGAATTTTTCTGGTCATAGGACATAATTATTGTTAGCAGCATGAAGCTGAGTCAGGGGAGGCTTAGGTTACGTAGCAGGAAAAGGTTTTTCACCCAAAGGGTGGTTGGACAATGGAACAGGCAAACAGGGAAGTGGTCACAGGACCAAATCTGTCTAATTTCAAGAAGCGCTTGAGCTACACTTTCAGACACATGATGGGATTCTTGGGGTGTCCTTTGCAGGGCCAGGAGATGGACTTGATGATCCTAATGGGCCACATCCAACTTATCATATTCTATCATTCCATGTTTAAATTAATGCCAACTGGGCTTCTGCATTTGTAAAAGGTTTATAAACAAAGCAAAGACGTTCCTCAAGAAATCCTACTGGAAGTGCGATAAGATAGAATACATAAAAATTTGGTTCTTTGGTGTATTTTGTTAATTTAAAGAAAAGAAGAAAAGCAGTGGTAGTGCAGAGTGTAGCTGTATAAAACACAAATTGTTAAAGATCTTTAATTGTCTACTACAACTTGCACTGCAGTTGCACATATAAAGCCTTCAAATGGAGGCTTTCCAAGTGGAACAGAAATAATGGTCTGGAGGGCACAAGGATTGGGGTAAGGGAAGTATGTCATTCATTGTTAGGACAACTCAGATCAGGAAAAAGACAAAAGGACTGAAAATGGCTCAAGCATCTTTTTTGGGGAAACTTTAGAGCTTGATTTTACATTTCTGACTGAATTTGACACTTTGGAAAATAAAAGAGGATGTTCCTTCTGAATGCCCTGAAGAGGTACAGATACTACATCCTCTGTGTGAGGGCTTTTCCAGGCCACTTATGCAGAAGAATGGGGTTTAGATATTTGATCCTTTGTGAATCTGGAATATAACACAGTTCAAAGAGAATTTAGGGTTTATAATTATCAGGATGTTCAGGAGGTGAAAGATGTATAACTCTCCTGTTGCTGTTTGCTGTCTTTGGTCTTTTTCAATCTTCCACTGCTAGAAACTTCTGTTTTCCCCTTGTCCAGCCCACTCTCTCAATTCAGTCATGAAAATACACAGAGAAGGAAGCTGGAGAAAACTCTCTGTGTTAGAATATGCAATGAAATGAGAACAGCAGTGGAAGTAACACTGGAGAGGAGCAGGATGCAGGGAAGAAGGGGAAGAGGAGAACCTGATCTCTGCGAAGACTGTGAGAAAGGACTCTGAGTGGTAAGACATGTATTAACCTGTAAAGGATTGCATGGGAAGGGTTGTGTTGGGAAGACTAGAGGATTTGATTTGTTGGAGGAAACAGGACTGGTTAAGGTGATTTGGCATCTGTAGACAAAAAGCTCCCATCACGCTTTTAATGCCAACAAAGCTTTTGCAGATACAACTTAATAGCTAAGTACAGTAAGACCCAGTTTTCAGCAGTTTAGCAATGCAAAGCAGTGTAAGACACAAGACTGGGTACACTCATAATGTTGCATTAAACTAGTCATGCAGTTTCCTTTTAGGGGTGCATAGATGAAGTAAATACATCGGAATTGGACACAATTGTAATTCCTTAATGCCCAGCATCCAGCCTGCTGACCTTTTATGTGAAGGTGACTCTGTCACTAAAGTTTTAGTCATGAGTGCAGGACAGATAATGCTTTGCTAACGGCGCAGGAAAATCCAACAAAGCCCAACATTCTGCTCATGTGATAATTGTAGAAACGTGACTTACCAACTCGTAGGACAAAGTCATTGTAGGACTGATAGTTGATTTCATCAAGCACGTCAAACATCTCTATTGCAAAATCTGCCAGTGTACTCAGATGGGAATAAATTGATTTTTTAGCCTAGAAACAAAATAGTATTGCACATTAGATTCGTATGGTACTGAAAGGCAGGTAAAATACCAAAGTGAAAAACAATGAAAAACTCAGAATGGATGGCTTAGGAAAAGAATGCAACCAATTTTCCTGTTTGTGAAAGGAAACTTTTGATGGTAGCTAAAGCACATGCATTCTTTTCTCAAGAGCTATTTTTTATTTCTCTCTCTCTTTTTGATTTCTGGGAGGAATGGAAAGCAAAGTTCCCGTGGTAAAGTAGTTCTGTTGCTAGAGAGCTGCAGATGTTTGTTGTGAGGGTGGCAGGGAATATAACCTGCTTTCTGACAAAACTACTTTGCCTGATGATTATTAATAACTATAGTTTCTGCCCTCTTCTCCCTTTGGAGCTTTTGCTTGGTCCCAGCTTCACGGGGTGCATGCTGTTCCCATTGACAAAATTCCTGTTAGGTTCAATCCTTTGAGATGCAGAACACCCCTATGTTCTTTCCTTTCCAGGCAAACTGAAGCAATTTGTTATAAAACTTATCTAAATGAACTAAAGCAAAAGAACCATAAGGGATCAAATGGAATGCTGAATTATCAACTGTTCAATAAAACCCCAAACATAAGAAAATAATTTTTACAACTTCAGGCTAAATAATTAAACTGTGGAGCTCATTTTCAGAGAATATTGTGGATTCCAAAACTCTGCAAGATTCTAACATTATTATTCAAATTCATGAAAGAAGTATTTGCTACAAAGTAGTAAAAAGACATTATCTGTAACTCCAGAATTTCTTAAACAGCATATCATCAGGAAGTGGAACAGAGAGGTTTGTGTATTTGCCCGAGGATCTACCTTTGGCTTGCTAAAGACAGGTTTCTAGAATAAGGCTTTGATTTGAATCAGTATGATTGCTCTTATGTTCTATTCTTATTTGAATAAGAAATATGAATTTTTGAACAGATTTCCAACGTGGAAGTGGGCTAAAGGTAGGATATGGTGAAAGAAATGCAGGGTCAGTGGCAGCTTCAGTAGGGTGTTGCACAACAGGACTGTGGAAGCTGGCACGAGATGAAAGCTTGCTGAGTTTTTGCCATCATAGTGAGATTTTATAAAGGCAGTGCTTGACCGTGGCTGACAAACCTGAGAAACCGGTTGCTATTTGCTTTATTCTGCTCAGTTTGAAAGGGTTGCTTCATGTGGCTGGGAAATTCACAAAAAATTAAAGTGCTAACAAAAAAGTATAAAATCATCTTTGGGCCAGTCCCAAATTTTGGGAAAGATATTTTTATTCACCCGACTGGATGTCTGGCATTCTGCTTCTTGCAATGTCAACTAGGCAGCTCTATTCTTTTCAAGCATCACCAAGAAAAAGGAAGAACAATAATCAACTTCGAGAGCTGATGGCTAAAGTTCCAACAGAGAAAGGAAACAATATTGGATGTCTGGAGGACAAGGAGAATAGTGCATAGTTTTACTTGATTTCTAATCTTCTTTATATTCCTTATCCTTCCATTTCTTTGCTGTCTGATGGATGCTCTGTTTTCCTGCAATGCCCTTCAGGGTTGCAGGAGAGAAGACTCGTGACAAATACTAGATGTGCTGCAGGTCACAGGTGCATCTCAATAGGATTAGTGGCAAAATGTTTTGAACCTGCACTGAAGAACACCCCATAGTTAGGACCCTGGTGAAAACAGGATCCTGGTGAAGTTCAATGAATTCATATCGTGCAAAAGATCTACAAAGAGCTCGGTTTGTAAGCTGCCCTGATGGTGTAACTGGCAAGCAATTATTTATTTAAACATCAGAGGAATAGTTACAGGAAAGACTGCCCAGACCATGAAAGCAAAGCCACTCTGATAGAGGCAATGTGCATTTACTATACTCATCTGCTAAAGTCAAGCTGCAGAAACAACAGTCCTGTAAAATGTGGGATTTAAATATTTAACTTTGTCAGGGTACTGGGCTCTTATGTGTGTAAATATCCTCAGTGAAGAGCACAATTAACCCCAGCCAGTGTTTTCTGCTTGCCCAAATCCTAGTATGAAATTTGTGGCTCACAATCAGAGGCTGTGCCACATTTTCTCTTGAAGTTGGGATGCTCCTAGCAGAGGGCAGACCAGAAGCACTTGAGTCTCTTATGGATCTCCGTGGACACAAATGACTCTGTAGGGCAGCCCAGGGACTGTGTGATAGCTGGCAATGATTGTCCGTGCATGACAGGCTAGCCAGGATTATCAGACTTCCTACACATAGCTTCATGCTGGAGACCTATTGGGAAACTGCCAAGAGGATGTGAATAATTTCTATTCATTTGCATCACATGAGTAGTGGGAAGAGAACACAGAATAGCTGAAAACCCCAAGTTAAAGTAAAAATTATTGGCTGTTTCATACAAGATTTTTTTTTTTTATGGAATATAGAACTCTGCATGTAAATTCTACATGTGCAGAAAAGATCAAAATTTGCCCCAAGATTTAAGAGGAAGGCAAGACTTCCTGCAGGGATTTAAAATGCATTACTATCACAAGCTCAGAGCAGTATCTTCAGTACTGGACAAACTCAGCTGACCCTTCACTTAACAACTATAAATACGAGAGACAAACATGTTTAGATTTTGGAACTTATGCTGCCCAAGTTACCCAATAACACACCTGTTTTGAGGATTATAGTTCAAAGAACATTTATAGCAGACACACAGGTATGCCATTGCCTGTTTGTCTGAGATCACACACTGAAAAAAATCCCAAGGATCGATGTTTTTTTTGCCTGTCTCAGGACCCATGAGTCAAACATTTCAGGATAAACAGACTTAAAACCACCTTTTTAGTAATGGGTAGATTTCTAGGAATGATACAAAGGAAAGAATCAGCTGCAAATATCTTGCAGACCAGAAAATCAGTTGCATGTGACATATTCCAACATGATTCTAACAGTTGATTTTAATGTGGTCTTGTTTCTTATTTACTTAGCAGGGACAATTGTTCACAGGGCATCTTCTGGCCTTTTCTGCTTTTTCCCTTTAATTTGGTGTTATTTTTCAATGCCAAACTGAATGCATGAGTGTATACAACATATGTCTAAAACATATGTACATGCATATTAGAACAAGGGAGAAGTGTCTGGAAACTCTGGGCAGACTAGGTGAATGGATTGCTTTCATTTTCATTATAGTCTTACATTATTAGTTTTATGACATTTTCATAATTTAGTTTTATTACTACAGTTATTATTATGCGTAGTACTCTGTATACAATATATTCAATATACTGCCCACATGGTTTTCTGACTTTCCAGATCCTGCTTGCAAATCTAGGACATTTCTGTCCCAAGACAGAATTTAACTTAAGGTGAGAAACACTCTCAGGGTAGTAATGAGGATACAGAAGAACTGTGCCACAGAACCAGTGGGCTCCAAATGACTTTGACTTTTTTTACTGCTGAGTAATTAAAGGGGTAAAAAGAATGTAAATAGCAGAGACAAGAAGAGCTTATTTGAAGGGACCAGGGTGAAGTGAAGCACTGCCTACCACCAAGTTCCTGACCACGATTGGGGTTGGGAGGGGCTGTTTGTTTCAATTGTGGGTTACATCCAGATTTCCATATTTAAAAAGATACATGACAATCACATTTTAATACTCTTCTGCTAGTTTTGCAGCAATTCATTACACTTAGAGCCTCCCTTTCCCTGCATCTTACAGAGTTATTGAAGATGCTGGGTTTACCACTCTGACTCTGAGGCTTTTATACACCAATTGGCAGAGAATCCAGAGCTGCAGACAGTGAAATCGCAAGTGAAGCCACATGAGCAACTGTGGCAGTTTTTCTTTGCAGGCTACAGCTTTTCTTTGAATTTCCAATTTTAAATGTTGCAAAGAAGTCATACAAGCTATCTACAATCACACATAATTAGTTGTGTTCT
This sequence comes from Grallaria varia, assembly GCA_013396735.1. NCBI lineage: Eukaryota > Metazoa > Chordata > Aves > Passeriformes > Formicariidae > Grallaria > Grallaria varia. The sequence continues at coordinate 253,406 of VWZG01009759.1, read as the reverse complement.
GATGTTCCTCTGGAAATGGAAGGAAAATGGGTTCCTTCACAAAGGGCTGTTGAGTAAAATCTTCTTACCTTAGTTCCCGAAGTAGGTACGAGTCCCACAGCTGCCATATATGTACTTCCAATTGTCTTGATCTTTTCTATGTCTTTATAATATTCTTTGTCCATAAGCTTTGTTTAAAACATAAAACTGTTAAATATTACATAATATTTTAGACAAGCAACCATAGTTATCAGATAATATGTGCAAGTTCAATTAAACCATGTTATTTTTGGTAAGTGAGGCTTGCCCACTTTGAGGTCATTGAAAAAAATGCCATTAACTTGCATTTTGATACTCTTCCTGTATTAGAGGAATTTGAGGTCAGATTCAGGTACCTAAAAGTACAAACTGGCCAGTTTGGAAAAGCCCAGTGGACACCAACTGTGATTAAATAGGAAGCTTACAGTACTGTTTTATTAAGGAGCTCAAGATGTGCTGAACTACTGCAGATAATCTCTATTGATAGTAATTTGATAGAACTGATATGGTCAAAAGACAAAGTGTTTAGACCTTACCTCATCAAAATCAGCAATAATTTCATTTAACAGGCGTAAACATTCCACTCCCATATTATTGCCATCCAGTTCGATGTAGAAATCATTGAAGTTTGGGATGGAAGCAAACATCACTCCCACTTGTGAATATGACTGGTAATAAAGGTCCTGCAGTTCAGGAGCAGATACAATTTTTATTTTAAAAGGTTAAACTAAACTAAGCACCATTATTACAGTACCTATTCTACTGCTAAGCAATAGCTATGACAAAAGCCATTATTTCTGCTAGAGGGAAAGCCAGTCTTCTTCAAATAATGCTGCAAGATGTCTCCACTCAAAACCACAAAAGAAAATTAACACCTAAGGTATTAAACCCATTTAAAACAACTTAGGGATTTTTTTCTTTGTTGCTGTTTAGACATGGAAGAAGTGAGTAAAAATTTGGAGAAAGTCTTAACAGTTGTAGAATTTCTATTGTATGAGAAAAATAATTAGGTTTTCTCAATTTTGTTTTATAAGCAAAACTGCAGACGGAGCAATTTTATCCTGCAGCACAAGACCAGCCTCACTCCTTCAGGTTTTTCCCTGAGTTGTGGAGTCCTATATAATATAACGCTGCCCTGTGTGCTCAGATTTCTGCTTAAAAATTTAAAGGGCTCAAAGAAAGCAAAATCACTCTTCTGTGACTCAAATCCATTGATCCAAACTCTCAGGAGCAGAATCATGGACATTGAGGCAACTCCAGTGCTGCAGGTTTTCAGCAGGACTCTGCTAAGGACTTCATGAACCAATTTATTTACTCACTGCAGCCTTTTATGTTAAAAGCTGCTGGGTCTTTCTTGAGTATGTGTAATTCTCCATTTTTATCTTTAAATGGATGGGTTTGGTAATGAAAGCATGTTTTCCAGAAGTAGAGTGGTTAATCCAGTGGTGTCTGGCAGGTCATACACTTCACCACTCAGAACCAAACTGAGCTCATGCATTGCTGAGATAAATCCCAATATCCTAAATTAATTGGGGGAAAAAAAGTGATTTACATGCAGAAACTTGGTTAAATTGATGTTGAATGACAACATTTCCTTATACTGATTTTTATTAAAATTCTATAGAGAAGGAGGAAAAAGAAATAATCTCAAACTAATTACTGAACACACGTTTTTATGAAACTACTATATAAACATGAGTGAAATTTTAAAAATCCAAGCCTTTCTTGAAAATGTACAATTGAAAGGTGACCCAAGTAACAAAGGGACACATCCACACAACATGTATTTAAATTTTATCTTGGTTTACCATATTTCTCGGATTAGACATAAGAAAGTGCTGTGCAACATGTGCTGGCAGCAGGTTGAAGAGAATTCTTTTATTATCCAGCTTGACTCTCTCCATATCGTCTCTCTCTTCTTCTGCCTGTGGGGATAGAGAAAAAAAAAAAAAAGAAAAATCTTTCCAAAAAGCAAATAGTGGGCTCAACCTATCAAATAGCTTCTACTAATTCATCCTCTGAAGTTAAAGTGAGCAAAATAACGTCGAGGAGTAATGTAGAGTGAGAACAGTTCTCCTCTACCATGCGTCTACATTAGGCAAAATCCTTTTAAGTTCTTAGTAACTCAAGCTTAAGTCTCTGGGCTACTTTGAGGATTTGATCAGCTAAGTGTATTTGGATCTTTTGCAATTCTCTGTTACTTTTAAATAGATCCTTGATATTTATAAAGAGTAAGAAGCCAGAACAATCCCGCTTAAATCATACTGGCCTTGGAGGCCAATTCCTTCCCAGGTAGTCCATTACAGTGACAGCAGTATATGATCAACCTTTCAAAAAAGAGAAGCCTGTAGAATCGCCTTCTGGCCCCACATTCTGATTTCTATTAGAAAATATTTGATCAGTATCATATAATTAATCTCACAGAAATTATATCTTATTCTTTGCTCCTCAATCACACTCACAGAACAGTAACACAAATCTACTGTGATCCTAATACGATTTTGTTTATCTAATTACAATCAGTAGAAGCCCAGAAAGCCAAATTCTCAGGCATTGCTGAGAAACCACAATCACATAAACCATTGAACAACCTGTTCTAATCTTTGTTGGTGTCCTTTTTTTATCTGGAATTTGGTATCCTGATCTCTTGCAAAGTCCACATACTTTTTCAATATTCATTCCTGTCTAAGTAGGAGAAATCAAGTCACCTCTTCCTTTGTATAGTCTAACATTATTATTTTCAAGTGATTTTTTGGTTTTTTTTGGCCAGGATGCTAGGTCTTACTTTCAGTGACAAAACTTAGGAAACAACACTTTTATTCAAATTACACAGTCCACTTTGCTATGCAGTCTACTTCTGTATTTCCAAGTTTCTTTACAAGTAAAAAGAATTATGAAAGAGAACTGACTTTATAAACATAAATTCTTCAGGAACTGTTCCCTTTTAAAATAAATTCTCATCTCCTACTATAATGTGTGCAGTAAGAAACAGAATCTATTCCAGCCATGAAATATTAGTAAACATTAAATAGCAATGAAGGTCTGCAAGAAATATACTTTTATTCTAAGCAAGTACCTATTTCATATTTGTGAGCTGTTTTCTTGACACTTCTTTTGCTGTTTAAATTTCACATGCTCTTTTTTTAAAATACCCTTCCCCTATTTTGGTGGCATAATTCTGTCTCTGACTTATTGGTTTCTATAAACATGTGAAATGGCCTCCAACATTAAATTTGACTGTTGGAATTTAAATGTTCTAACAGTAAAAATAAAAAAAATTCTTCCAGCTGAAGATCCAAACCAAGCTTGCAACTCCATTTTCGCACCATACTGGAATATAGGAAGTTTTACTCAGACAACAGCAAATGAATTTCCAAACTGAACTGATGCTCTGAATTAAAAAAATCCATTTGGGGCTTGCTTATCCATTCCACTATTTCTTGAATGAGAACTTTTTTGTTACTTTCTTCCTAGGAATGTTAAGGTTCTCAATTAATCTACCAATCCAGTCCTGTTTAACATCTTTATTGATGATTTAGATGAGGGAATTGAGACCTTCATCAGCAAATTTGCTGATGACACCAAGTTGGGAGGGAGAGTTGACCTGCTGGAGGGCAGGAGGGCTCTGCAGAGGGATATGGATAGACTGGAGAGATGGGCTGATTCCAATGGGATGAAGTTCAATAAGGCCAAGTGCCGGGTCCTGCACTTTGGCCACAACAACCCCATGCAGCGCTACAGGCTGGGGACGGAGTGGCTGGAGAGCAGCCAGGCAGAAAGGGACCTGGGGGTACTAATTGACAGGAAGCTCAATATGAGCCAACAGTGTGCCCAGGTGGCCAAGAAGGCCAATGGTATTCTGTCCTGTATCAAAAACAGCGTGGCCAGCAGGACCAGGGAAGTGATCCTTCCCCTGTACTCTGCGTTGGTGAGGCCACACCTGGAGTATTGTGTTCAGTTCTGGGCCCCTCAGTTCAAGAAAGATATTGAGGTGCTGGAGCGGGTCCAGAGAAGAGCAACAAGGCTGGTGAAGGGACTGGAGCACAAGTGCTATGGGGAGAGGCTGAGGGAGCTGGGGGTGTTTAGTCTGGGGAAGAGAAGGCTTAGAGGTGACCTCATCACTCTCTATAACTACCTGAAGGGAGGTTATAGCCAGGTGGGGGTTGGTCTCTTCTCCCAGGCAGTCAGCAATAGGACAAGGGGGCACGGGCTTAAGCTCTGCCAGGGGAAATTTAAGTTGGATATTAGAAAAAAATTCTTTACAGAGAGAGTGATCAGGCATTGGAATGGCCTGCCCAGAGAGGGGGTGGATTCACCATCCCTGGAGGTTTTTAAAGCGAGATTGGACGTGGCACTGAGTGCCATGATCTAGTAAATGGACTGGAGGTGGACCAAGGGTTGGACTTGATGATCTCTGAGATCTTTTCCAACACATTCAATTCTATGATTCTATGATTCTAAGATACCATATGGGGGAGAATACCAGCCTAAAGAGCAACACTCCTTCAGGGGAGGGCATAGCGATTACTGGACCAGTCAAAGGAATCAAGCAGGGGCAGGTAAGTGGAGTAATCAGTTTGATGCATTGTATGGACAGTGATGTTTCTCACTCACTGGCAAATGCTGTTCATTTCTCATCTGGAAATGTGTGATCAGACTCCTCTGCCTTGCCCAGTTGTGGGCCAAAATGTTCATTTTGGAAAACAGGATTGAAATTGTTCTTCAGTACACCCATCATTGTGTATGAGTCACAACAAAGGTTTCAGTGCAAGCCACAGACATGAGTCATTAGTGGAGAACTCAGCTCTTGATTGGAGAGCTCATGGTGCAAATCAAACTATCAGAGTCATGTCTGAAGGAGTGGCAAAATTCTCTATGAGCAAGGAAAGGCAACAAGGATGTTGCCATTGCTAAAGGTAGAATGCTCCATCTCCAACACATCTAGCATGTATCTCTTCCCCTCTTTGGATGCAAAACTTAACTACGATTTTGACTCTGAGAAGGTTCAGTTGCCAAAGATGAGACTGTGGGAAAAAAGACTGGGGGTAAACTTAAAGATAATGGTTTGGAAATTATAGGGGGAAATACAGTTGCTACTCCCTGGATGGAACATGGTCAGCACACCCGACTTCCCACATACAATACAAAGGGTGACTAAACGGAGGGTGGAGTGAAGGCATCACAGCCAGGCTCTGTTGAAACCTTTGCAGAGGAAACTTGGTGGTGCTTCTTAGCTGATAAGCTGCACAGCGGCTGGAAACCAAGGAAGATAAAGGAAAATATTCTGCTGTTGCATCAGCAACTGTGGCAAAATCACTCTCCTTGGACTGACATATCCCAATTCCAAGGTTATCTCAAGTACTATACTGATGCTACCCACCTCCAAGGCACGAACACCCCCTCACTGAGTAAAGACTAAAGACACTCAAGCTCCACCTAAACATAAAGAAACAGTATAAAAGTGAGTTAAGAAAGGGGAGGGGTTAGGGAAGACTCCATCATAACTTCTAGGATCATTTGATAGGCTCAACCTTCCTTCTCCCCCACAGGGACACCTGTTGGGTGAGAACTGTACTCTACGCATGCTGAATGATTATATCGAGCTCGCTCTCACTGGGGATTAGAGCGTATCTATGTATTGCTTTGAGTATGTTTTTACAATGAGATACTATCACCAGCAATCCTCAAAACTTATTTTTTTATTAATAAACAGTGCTACCCTGTAAAGTGTTAATGTGGGTCCTTCAAGGGTGCTGGCAGTTGCCAACAGCGGGTAAAAGTGTGGACACCCAGGAGGAGGTCTCTCTGTTGATGTGTGACTGTGAACAAAAGAGTTGAACCACACTCCAACCCAGAGGACTGCTCAGTGAAGGGCCCCCATAAAAGACACTGGCAGACTGGTTGGGCACAAGGGTCTCAGCTTTCCAATGGCATCGACAAACTAATCTAACACTAATGGTTTGAGAAAATCTTCACTTTTCATGTGACAGAGCCACTAATGTCAAGGAAAGCCCTTGAACAATATCATGGTGGGTAATGGTAGCGAACCCAAAATAGAGTTGAATTATGCAAACAGCAGAACAAGGGAGTAGAGATCAATTGCTCTTAGCCTTTTGTCTATTACAGGTCAAACACTTCCTAGCCAACCATGAGAGAGGAATGCCCTCTGTCCATGTGGTTCTGGGAGAAATTTGCACTGACAATGCCTATGTGGGACAATGCAGTGCCCTGTTAGCTCTGCCTGACCCAGCCCCAGATCTCGAAGCAGAACACTCATGAAACTAGCAGAGCACTCCTGAGTTACTTCCTCATGTTGAAAAGCAGAGGTATGTTATCTCAAACCACACACCTGGTCACTCCTGCTGTTTTGTGGCTGGTACCCTGGACAGAGTCTCTGCATGGACTGCACTTACACCATCCCCACATACCAAATGGCTAACATCTTGCTTTCAAGTGGTCTCTTAGGAATATGACCTGAAGTGTCCATTCTCTGCTATTACTGCATGGAGATTGAGCATCTATTCTCTTGCCATTTCCCCAGGAGCTGCTTGGGGAAGGAGGAAAAATGTCCTTGAATCTCTTGTGAGGGAAGATAAAGGAGTGAAGGGGAGGTAAAAAAAGGGTTTGATCATGTTGAACAGTGAGGACTCTCAAACTACCCCATGACACAGCTCTATGGGAGGGAAGTAAACCAATTATTGGTATTTTTCTGGAACTTTTTCTGGCTTCCTGCTTTCTGCCCTTCAGGGAAACGCAATGAAAACTGTCCTTCCTCCTTGTGACTCATGAACACCGAGTGCCTGCTCTTTCAGCAGCTGAGATTAAAGAATATGTAGGCCCATTCTTTCCTGGGCTAAACAGACACTGAGAAGGGAGAAGAAGTACTTGGCGCTGAAGAAAGAAGATTAAAATAGCACAGATCGCAGGTATTTACGTTCCTGGTGGGAATATTATCCAAACAGCTAAATGTCATCAAAACCTTTATCTGTTTTGCCCCTATTCCCATTGGTAAATTAGGCAAAGCTGCAAACATGATATTTATGCAATAGCTGCTGGCTCAAAACAAAACAAAACAAAACAAACAAACAAAAAAAGGTAGATAATTGTGAAAATAAACAGGAAAGAAAATACATAGGCATGACCAACATAATTTTTCACATTCTGCTGTTTGCTTACCTGTTTGGTATTCATGGCAGCTAGGTCATTTTGCAGACCTTAACTGTACTTGCAGAACTGCAGTATTTAAAAACAGGCTTTATTTTTGCTCTGAACATGGTGACAGAATTGAAAATGGTTTTGATGCTGTGTCTTTTTGCATCAGTCTAATTAACAGCTACTCCATTTTACATAGTTACACAGCATCCCACAATTTTTATAATGCTTGTTACTGATTATGCATCCTTTGTTTGGGAAATGGTCTGAGCACTTTTATCACCTGGCTGCTTAAGCCTAAAAATGCTGTAACAATGTCACTGACTGAATAGTTATCACGGGGAAATACAGTTTCCAGATTCAGCTAAAAAGAAGACAGGCCCCAGTGCCTCAGAAACCTCATTTTTTGTACCTGAAGGTGGCACTAAAGCCACAGGGAAGAGCCTCATCACACTGTTTCCAGGTTTTTGAGAGGAAGTGCTCGCACACCTGGCAAGTCTTGCCTGCAGTCTGCAGAATTTGTATTTCTTACAAGTGTAGTGGACTAGAAAAGCCAGTGGAATGATATTCTAGTATTCTCTAAAGAATGCATCAATTAGTCACATCATTGTATTATTCTTATTTTCCTCCCCTGACATATCCTGTGAGGGTGAGCAACTCCATTTTTTGTGACTTCTAGCATCTTCAAAACTTTATTACTTGTATTTATTTGTCCATTCTTCCCCCCCCCCCCAGTATTGTTACATAATTTGCACAATCAAATGTGATTATCAGTAAGAAATAAGGAAAATGTGGAAAATGTTCCTATGTTTGCTACTCATAGTTATTGTCATATGAGACACGCAGTTGCTCAACAGTGCCATGCAGAAAATGAAATAGTCCTCCCACTGCCTGTTAAAAAAAAATCGACCAAACAAACAACAGATGTTTTCTGGAAATACTGTGATATTCAGAAAGGTTAAATTTAGCCCAGAAAAAAACCCTAGCAAAATCAACAAGAACCTGTTACACCATTGACATGTGAACAGTAACTACATATATAAATGTTTTAACAACTTATTAAAAAAAAGTTTTTACACACGTTGTACACAAGTCATATTGTATTATCTCTGTTCTGGTTATGCAACCCAGATGCATGGAAATTCGATTAACTTATCTTGAAACGGCATAATTTTTCTTAATCGGCTTCTCTTGTTTGAATTCTGCACTTCTTCAAAACACCTTTTTTTTTTCCTGATGTGGCAGAAAAAAAACCTATGGACATGTGTTTTCCTCAGACCTTAGAACAGACCACTGAGAATCTACCTATATATTCCTTCTAATAATGGTATTAATTTCAGGACATTTTCAATGTTTAATATATAATTTAGTTACTAAAAGTATCCAAACAAAGTACTTACAGCTTCCAGAATAACCCTTGAGTCTGAAATTCTGGAAGCTGTAAGCCAGCAACTGAAAAGCTTGCTAAAATGAAATGCTGAACCATGTTGGCACAACTTCACACAGCAGGGGTTGGCTACTGGGAGATGTGAATCCAGCTTTAGCACGTGCTTCGTGCAATTCAGTGTCTGCACAAAGAACCACCTCGCTCACTCAGTGAAACCGAAAATCTCCACGGGCCCTGTGCACTAAGTCACCAGCCTTTCTAAAACATGTTACCAAAAATATAACCAAGTTAAGCCAACATGGTTCAATGGTGAGTAGCACCATGGCTGTAGAGAAGCACAACCAAGACTGCCTTTAACCATACACAGGGCTCCTGCAGTCCAAGGCTACACAAAGCTCATCACTCAAGAATGCAGTTTTTACTTGTCTCTTCTTAAAGGCTGTTAAACAAATAGTAGCTTGGAGTTTGCTAAATATTCAAAGGTGGTTTTAACATATAGATATTTTCAATCAGTAGTATTCCCAGAGCCTTTAGTACTCCGATTTTTACTGTGCTGAAGAACCTAGTAAGTAAAAAGACAATGTTTTGTGGGTTTTTTTTTCACTTTATCCCTTTGAATGGATGAGCACCATAAGCACTTCTGTAATATCCATCATGGATAGTACTTATGTATGCTATGTTAATTAGCCCTTGGACTCAATATAATTTACAACCAATATATAAAGTGGAAACTAGAAGAACATTTCTTATATATTATCCACTATTACTTACTGTACAGGGAATAGATCTTCCACTTGGAATTGAGAAAAAGAAAAGTAAATGCCCAGGTCATTTAAGATGCCAAGAACCTACCCAGCATACTGACTTCAAAGAATGGTATTTATATTGATCCTTAAATTCTGAATTTTCTACCTAAACTGATTTTTTTTTCCTTTTTCAATATTATCATGCAAATCTCACAGACAAGGTAGCAGCACATAAGTACCTGATTTGCATTGGAAAAGATCTTAAAATGGCATTTGATCTTGTCAGATGAAAAGCACTTTTTGAAGTGGTACCTGAGGGACAGTACTGCAATCTGATGTCTATCTCTCCATATTGTCCCTTGGGAAAAGTGCACAATGCTTTTAAAAATAGTGGTACATGGCTAGGTATGTCTATATAACCTGTCCCCAAGAAAACAGAAAAAGTTCATATTTCTTCCTTTACTATCGTCCATTTCTGGTCTTTAGATAGACAAGCATCTCATAGATTTCCTGTACTTAATTTTTTAAAAAATTAATTGATTGTGAATTAAAAATTCACTTAAAACTAAGAATCTTTCAGCAGTACCTCCATTCGGGGTGCAGAGTTCGCCATGCAAGTCATAGTAGATGGAATGATGAAAAGCATTTAAGATGCTGGAACTTACTCTTGACCTGTTGAACAGCCACAGGATAGCAAACCCAGTATGTTCCTGCTGCTACTCTATTTCAGGGCTAGGAATAACACACAGAAGGTCTTGTATTCATGGGTCATGTGGAACTGATGTACTTCCACCATAGTACGCAGCTAGACATGTACTCCAATGAATTTCAAAATCTAGCCACCTTTTTTTTTTTTTCCATCTGAAAACTATATTTGGCACCGCAGCAAAGAGAAACTGTATCAATTTGTCCAAAACAAACTTCTGAGGCTGACAGGCACAGCAGCTCTCAATACTGCAGGTCTCAGGACAAAAATGAAATTAAGTGATTACACGTTGAAGACTCAATTTAACAGTACTGAGTCCGTGGAAATTATAGAACAAGGTAATCTTCAATCATAAAGGAAGTGGACATAGTTTTGGACACCAAGACAAGCAAGAAATCCCAACAAAGCTTAAATGTTAGGTAGGAAACCTTTACAAGCAGAAGATCACAGAGCGAAGTCATTCTGGTTTCTCCATTTGGGGTAACACAGTGGGGCCAGGGGTGTGTTTAACTAACCCATGTGTTCCAGTCTCAATGTTACATGTAAAAGCAAATGCTGTGATGATTTATACAGTCCTCTTGACAACACTGTTAACAGGGTGGAGATGAGAACAGAATGTGATCTCTGGGAACTACAGGAGTGTAGGATTTACCATAAGGGCAAACTTCCAAATTCCACCAAACCAAACTTCTATGTTCAACTTTCTCCTCCCTTCAGGTACCAGTGTGAAACACTCTGGAGGTGAGAATTGGACTGCTGAGAGGTATGACAGAAGGTAGACATATCCTCATGCCCGTGTTATGGTTAATAAAATTTCTATAGGTTTTGCCGTGATTATGATAGGAAATGTGTTTTCAAAGAAGGTCCATGCACTTGGCATCTAAATAAATTTCTGATCTTCCTCTGGGAAAGAGTTCCCTAGTTTCATTGCATGATACGGGTATAAATATTTCCTTTTATCGGTTTTATTTGCTTCTTTTCAGTTTACCTGAACACTGACGTATTTTCTCCTCTTTCAGTAGTAAAAGAGAAAAAAAAACCTCCATGGATTTAACTGTATCTCAGGTTTATGCTGCTAACAGCCCATTCCTAATGCACCTTAGACATGAATGTATTATTTGATTAAAGATGTACTGGAACAACTGCAAACAAACAAAAAAATCACTTCTCCAGGAAAAAGGAATTTTATAGGTCTGTGGAAAGAAGGCTCGAAAACAATTTTTCTCTCTGAACCCCAACAGGCATGAAAAATTTTGAGTCTTATTCCACCTAATTTGTCCTGAAAGTATTTGCAAGACAAATCAAAAAGTCAGCCATCATAAAGTCCTTTGACTTACCTGCACAGCCCAGAGGTAGTCCAGACGCAATTTCAAGTCCACCTGTCTTGAATGCAGTGCCAAAGCACAAGAAAAAAGCAAAATAGCTAGTATTGGTTCATAGCCACGCATATAAAAGGAGCCACCCCTTGAAAATAAGGAGAGAGTAAAAAAAAATTAAATTCCAGGTTTTCTAATATCTAACAATGCATATTTTTAATATCAGATTTTTAGTTTAGAACATGCCTTTCCTTTGAGCAGAGGCTCATCTGGGCAGCGAGGTGGGTGGCAATAAATCTGAGCACTGCGTCACACCAACACGCAACTTCTTGAGGATTTCATAATGTTATGCATTATTGTTATGTGTGTGCACCCTTTTTATTAAGAAACACATAAACACTGAAAAAGCCCAAAAGCTTAAATGAAATTGGAATAGGTTGATATGGAAATTTTTAACTGTTTTCTATTTCATCTATAGAGAATTACCCGTTGCTTTAACTTTGCAAGATACCTACCCCAATGCTTTTCTGTAACCGCTGAGTTCCAGAATAACTATGTACAAAATTGTAACAAAAAGCAGGAGAATCATTTTTGGCAAGGAAGATACACGTAGAAATATTGCCAAGGTGAGAGTCCCCACCACACAGGAAAGGAAAGCGTAGTGGGCTGTGTCACATGGAAGTTCATTCATTGTTTTATTTGTTCCACCAGGAGAAATTATAACTATTGAGCTGCTAGAATTGGTGTTCCAAACCCAAGGCATGCAGCCAACCTAGAAAAGACAGGAGAGGCAAGAAGGGGAGAAAGTTAAATACAAAATAAACAGAAATGAAATTGCTATGGAGGCTGACTGTAGTTCATTTCTAGTCGGGAAAATATGGCCATGGAGTTCCCAGCCAGTTCAGTGCTGTATTAAAATCTCCTTTTCCTGCAAAGCTTCACTGAATTTTAAGGGAGAGACAAAATCTGTTCATTAGATGCCAGTATGGGCATACAACTGAAGTCTGGGCTTAGTTTCTCTCTTGGTGCTCAAAACCAAGAGATTCTTACCCCAGCATATTCCTGCAAAATTAAGCAACTGCAGTTAACATTTAATGTGGCCATGCAGGTGAAAAAGGATCTTGCACAGAGCACAGAAATAAATGTGGGGGTTTTTTGACTATGTAAGTCATATAAATTTCAATTACTTAGATACAAAAAAACCATAATCATTGAGTGAGAAACTAAACATGAATAATATCTTCACCTCAGAGCTACTTCTGCTGTCACATATGATTCAAATATAAGGACTCATCTTCAATTACCCTGTCATTTCAGTTATCCAATGAGTTCTATTTCCTCCCTAGACTGGTGAAATAAAAAATTGTTTTAGTGCATTTCTTATGGGAAAATTGGGGAAATTTAACCTGCTTTTTCTAAAGGCAATGTCATGTACACATGTCAGAGCTGTTACCCAAGGAAGAGAGGAATTTCTGGTAAATGAGTGCAAGTCCCTAGAGCTCCAGTTTTAACTGCAGTCCAACCTTCACCCCTAACGAAGGAAAAGGATAAGAGTTAGTCTAAGTGGGGAGAGTGGGATGGTAGTGTGGAATTGATTTTAACAGGCACTGCCACATAAGCCCGGCCCTGTACTTAATCTTCTCTTTTGAAGTGTGTTATAAGACCTTTTTATTTCATCCTAACCACTGACAATGAAATATTATAGCATGCTGCAAAGTAAATGGCAACCTGAAGGGTGATTAAGCAATGTATTTTATAGGGGGTTGTAGCAAATTAAAAAGATGAGACACAATAAATAAAATGTGATTTAAACACTTACTGGCTAATATTGTGAAATGAAAGAGTGAAATGAAAATCCCCTTTAGTGTGATTTTGTTCAATATCCTTAAAAACGCTCTTCATACTAAACTCATCCAAAACATACACAGGCATGAGGGATTCATCAAAGATCTGCACCATCTGGTGTATAACCAACAGTGAAACCTAAACACCTAGCCCTTCTGACAGATGAGAGTTCTAGAGGCATTACTTTGCAGGAACTAATAATTTCTATGGATGAAACATTTCTCTTTAAGTTACATATTATTTTCAGTCAGGAAAGGATAAAGTTATGTTTGCGACCTATTTTAAGTCATAACTGAAGGATCTCTGCCTTGTTGGAGGTCAGAACTTCTGAACCCTAATCTGTCTTCTTCCATTGTTGTTCAGCATTGCTTCAGGGCTTACGATGTCTGTTTCTCATTTTCCCCGTCCTTAAGTGGCAATGATGGTGCCTGTTCCATTCGGTCAAAGTACGCGTCAGATCTGCTGAGGCTGATCCACAAAGATTTCAGCCATCATAACACTGATCTCCATCCCAAAGTCAGACACACGGAACTAGCCTGGAGGCACTGCACAGCTCCATGCATTTTGGCCTTATGTCCACACTAAGAACCAGATACGTGTCTGTGTGTTATTCGGGCTGGGTGTCACTAACACAGCTGATGTTCGGGAATTCCCATAAATGTCTCAACATGAGTAATTCCTGGTTCCTCTCATCAGGACATTGGAATTCACAGAAAAGAGATCCTCTGCCCATTCAGTTCATGGGGATAAGCTTGGTATATGTTCTCAGGGCAGGTCCAGGGACAAGTGAATACACAAAATATGAAATAAGGGGCTTGGCGTCTCAGCACCAATAATTGCTTGTGTCTTCTTAATGGTTAGAATACATTGTCTAATTCCCCCAGAGAGGCCTGATTTGACATATCTGCCTTCTTAGCATTTCTAGTTGTTTGTGGTGTGCTATCTTTTGTGTGGATTCTTTCCTTTGAGTACCCTACCATGTTTCATTCATTACCATTAGAAGCTGCAATGCTGAAATTGAGTGCCTGGTATTTAGCAAGGCAACAGAATGACCAATACTTAGGTGGAAGTTTAAATACCATTTGAATTCAAGTCCACCTTGCAGAACTAGCTGCTAACCTACAGTGAAGGAAGCTCAGTTTTCAGAATTATTGAGCAAGTTCCCTTCATACAACAGAGGTTTTCTAGATAATAGATGTGAATGGATCATGCAAGTGGCACAGTGTAAGCACCCCTTCTTACACAACACTGTCCATATTTTAAGATCTCTTTATCTTCCCTCATCTGCCTGGACTAAAAATATCCCCCTGTTATTACACAGAAATATGTTCTATAAGTTGCCACCTAGAAATAGTAATCTTGTTTTGACACCATGTCTTGTCTGTCACAAAATATTAGCCATTGAACCAGTAAGCAAGTTGAACATTTAAAAATAGTTTTTCTATAAAGTACATGACATCAGCAGACTATATGATACTAAGTTTTGATATACAAATTTCTATAGGTGATGAGTAGGTATGATCTGTGTGATTTGCTAATTGCTTTACCATTCCTAATCCAACACCTTGTCTCAGGGCAAATTTAAAGTTCAAAATACATCAGAGCAGTTTAATTTTGAAGAAGCTTGCTCTGCAAGTATGAATAATAAAGAAAGTAGGAATTCACCAGATGAGAATATGTGTTCAATGGATCTGTATCAGGTTGTTCTTTAAACAGAATACTAAGTTAAGTGATACTTGATTTAAATACTCACCACACATCCTTGAGCCACAGAGTATATTAAGATCACAATAAAAATACACAAAATGGTACGAATTTGTATTGTCAGGCACCCTGGAAAACACTAAGGAAGAAAAAAAAAAAAGATTTATAGATAAATATTTTAAAGTGGGGTTGATATTTTTTAGTAGTCTGTAAAGAGAAGTCAATAAGGGAAATGGAAATTTTGCTTTCGCAGAAAATTATGAAGTTGCAGATATTGTTGCGTAATAACTGTTATGTAGTTATTATTGTGTAGATGTGTTTCAATGGCAATTGCAGTTTTGGGCATAATAAATGTGAAATTATTATTACTATACATTATTTCTCACTATGATTAAAACCCTTAGAAAATTTAGTAGCATGTCTACTCATGATGCAACTAGTAAATTAGGATGGCATTTCATTTTGCCCTCATGGGAAAAATACCTAAAGCACCTCTTGCCTTGCACATTATCAGTTTCAAATTGTGATCCAAGAGAACATACTGTGATAGCATAGAATCTTGGAGTGGTATTTGTGTCTTCTGTTATAACAGTCATGTTAAATGCTAGGGTAGTTTTAATTATCAGGGCTCATTAAAAATATTGAATTTGTCAGAAAGAGCAGTAGAGTGCAAAAATATCTGATGAAATAGAGCCTCGTGAACGTCCGTTTTTACCCTGATTCCATCTATCACACCTTTAAATGTGTGAAGTTCTTGCTGCTGTGAAGCCCATGACAGAATGTGAGAGAGGAAGGGTAAGTCTGTCAGCCTTGGTCCACTCATACTGACCTACTCTGCTTGCAGGTAAAGCTGCTTTTCCTTCCTTCCCCCTGGCACTGGGAATGTGTGGGGCATCTGTTATATATTGGATCCATGATATGTGTTTGAGACCACAGGACTTCTCCCAGTGACTTCAAGGGTCAAGCATCAACTCCAAGAAACAATCAGGTTTAAAGTGGGGACAATCCTGTGTTCTTTAAAAGGAAGGGGCTCAGATTTATCAAGGTTGAATTTGACTCAAGGTCAAGTGGAACAAGCAAACATCTGATTATTTTGGGTTAAAATCACAAGTCCTGAAGAAAACCTGTTCACTTCATGGGTATCACCAACATCAAAAGCATAGCTTCCAGCAGGCAGCAAAGTACTCATAGGGAGGGGCTACTGTAGCCTTGGCACAGCAGAAATCATGCACTGAAATGCCTCCCCTTCCTTTCACATATGCAGAGTCATTTCCCCTGGATGTGTGGCCTTGAATTAAAAGTTGAAATAGCTAGAGGTGAATCAACTTCATTTGGGCTGCAACACACGAGAATACAGAAAACAATAAAAAATGTAGGATCTGCAAATACATTCTGGCTTCAGTATGGGTTAAGTCCATGTAAATGTAGGTGTGGAACAACAAATATACTATCAATAATAGATTTGTATTATGGATCTGAGTTAAGTAGCTACACCAGAAACTAGTTTAAGTATTAGTCAGCATCAATAAAATACATTTGGGTACCCGAGGTATATAACCACTAATACAACAGTGAGCATATTGTAGTGCAAATACCTCAAATTGTAAGAATCTGAGACTGAAAAACTGTGTCTCAAGGTAAAATATAGGGTTTTAGACTATTTATGCATTTATTCATCACTATCATATAGTTTGGGTTGGAATGGACCTCAAGAGGCTCAAAAGTACTGCCCGCCTTGACCCCCAGAGCTGGTCACTCTCCAGCCTGTGTCATTGCAGGAGGTTCTTTCTTCTTAGGGCCTGGACTTTGGATTTATCCATGCTGTATTTTATAAGATTCTTGTTGGCTCATTCTGTTAACCTCTCTAGGGTCCTCTCACTGGTCATCCTGCCAGTTGTTCTTCTGACACTGGAGTCACTTGACACGAGTAGACTGCATGTCCTTCTCCAGGTTGTTGATAGACATGTCAGACAGGACAGGATTCAGGATAAATGCCTGTGGTACCCCTCGTCTAACCAGTTTCCAGGTAGAGTAAAACCACAAACTGCTATGCTCTGAATGAGATGACCCAATGGCATTTTACCAATCAAATTGTCCAACTAGACCAAAATCCTACACACATATGTGGTGGAATGTGTGGTTTTATCCATATAAATAAAAAACAAATTAATTTTGTTTGAGGGAAAAAAAAAATATATATTCCATTAATTCAGTTTGCAATCAAATAAATTATCTATTGTTTGTTAAAGAGAATTTGAAGGTAATGCTGGATTGTTAATAGTGACAAAACAACATGCAGATTCAAAGACCACATGTCCTGACAGACTGCACAACTTTTTTGGATCTGTGTGGTACATATATGCTCTAAGTGTTGACATGCTAGACTAGTATGTTAAAAAGAAAAAGAAAACTTTAAGAAATAAGGTATGAGACATGTCCGAATTCAAATTCTGACACTAACCAGATTTATACTTCAACTTTAATTTATTCTAAGATTGCATCTGCTCTTTTATGATAGCATAGAATTTTTGGCTTCATTTTCTTTGTTTTCTTTTATTTGTGGAATTTTTATTAACTAAATAAATACTGTCAGATGCCCAAAATGCAAGGTAACTGGTACAGTAAAACATTATCATAGTGGTTTTATTAGTGAGGCATTTGATGCTAAAGCATGGAGAATCTGAATCACTTGTCCAGTGTGAAAGAGATTAAAATGATACATTAAAAACAGGGGAATGATTGGTTTATGATCCTATATCCATTATATATAACATATGCATTATATTTTATTTATTACATAAGACAAATTTTCACCATAAAATTTTGAACTGTGATATTCTGATGTTTTATATTTCTTCATTTTTCTAATGCTGGATTTAATCCTGTAAGGTTTATTATGAACCTATAGAGGAATCTGGAGTAAAACCAAATTTTGTTGACTGGCAAAATAGATGGAACACATCTGAAGTTTGCACTAGTCCTGGAGAAATAGTATAAAGAGCAGTAATTTCCTACAAACTTTGTCTGTGTTTCTACCATCTATACAGAAAAGAGCAGATGATAAATGACTTTTTCTTAATGAAACAAAAGAGATCATCAAAGTTACTCCCAAATAATTGTGCAAGTTTATAAATAGGGTTCCACTCTGTACCTGATACTCCACTAATATAGTATATGAGTTTCCATGAAAACAATTGCTTTTCTCCTGCCAAAGGACATATTTTTTTAAACTAAAATTAGTGTGTGCTAATCAGCAAAGCTGATTAACTGCGTAGGTGTTTTCTCCTGGTATTTGTCAGAAAAGACTAAATTTAGACTAATCCACTACAGATTTCTTTCATCAGCAAATTAGCCTGTAGATGCTTTATTCTGATGTGGCAGACCTAGTTCTGTCCCAAAACAACCAAACGTCCTTCTGCATCATTACCGTTGTGAAAATACAATGCAGGAGAATTAATCATTACTAAAGGTTTTCAAAAGGCCTGCAAATTGTGTGTGCAAACCATTGTGCTTTACCATCAAAACAGCTGCTGTTTTGGCACGAAAAATTTTGAAAACAGAGGGGACGTTAGCAGGATTTTACACCCAGATACCATTTGGAATGGAAGGGAGAACTGGTGTGCTCCGTAGTCAGAAAGGAGCAAAAGTTAAATTAAAGCAGTTGTTTATTTGAACACTGCAATGATTCAATACAGTGGAAGGGGTTAAGAGAAGACGCAGCAAAAAAGACAGAAAGGCTTGAATTAATGGCACTAAATGCTACACTGGTGCAAGGATTACTCATGTAAAGCTTACTTTCAGGTGATCCATCTTTGGTTTTGAAGTGCCTAATACATTCCTTAGCAATGACCTTGAAAAGCACATTAGATTTCAGCCTCTGTGAATCTGAGAAACATGCGCTGATGGCTTCATAATCCAAAGGATAAACATAGCATGGCTACCAAAAGGAAGAACAGTCATAAAGTCTTTAATCACTTACTTGTACTCGTGTGACATGTAGGTACATAATACAAGCCACTAGGAAGCATATGCAGAACACCAGGAGAACAAGAACTACGGTACTCCTAGAATCAAAACACAACAGAAGTAATGCAATGCAGCTCAGTGGCAGATGAGAACAACTGCTGATTGGGGTCCTTCTGAAAAGGTATTTTAAATTAATGATGTAGGATCACCTCCCCAACCTTGCTATAATACTAAGCATGGCAGAGGAAATTTAGCAGTGAAGTCCGCTGCTCTCAAGACTAAGACATGAGTAAATGCTCTTGTGTATGGTCCCCACTCTGACCTCAGCAAGGAGATCAAAGCACCTCAAAAATTCTAATTGTAGGCTAATGCAGAATATTCAGCATGATGACTCTCATAAGGGGAGGGTATAACTCAATTAATTGGCCTTGGCAGATATGTAACAGTTACCAGATGCTTTTTCCTTCTAATCTCTCTTTCTCAAAGTCTCAGAAATCAAAGATCATTCAACTCAGTCACTTATCAAGTCAAATAAAAACTGACCAGACTGCCTTCTAATGAAACAGAACAACTCCCTCCTTTCGAGTCTTCCTCAACGGTTAGACAAATCTTACGCTTCACTAAGATGCCATAATAATTTTTAAATTCTACATGTTCTCTCTCCTGATCTGCCAAAAGAGGCTTCATGAAAATAGGGAAATAGTTCATCATGAAAAGAGGGGCACAACCAAGAACTTTCCTCCTCCAGAAAACTTCTGTTATTGGAAAAGTGCCTTATGAATGTGAGCAACCTGACAAAATTAAGTCCACCAGTGCTGGTGCATTTGATTTATGCTCAGGGACAACCTGGCCCCATGCCAGCCATGGGACCAGGGCTGTATGACAGCAGCAGAACATGATCTTCTCACCTTCTTTTCTAACTTGGGAGAACAAACCAGACAGTCCAGAAGATGTGAACTATGGCTTCAGGCATATATGTATCAGTGCACTCGACAATTACTGGGTAAAGATTGGTTATACAGAGTTTCTAACAGCAACGTGCAATTCTCCTGCAGAATTTCTAACTATTTGACTTTGATTTCAAAGTCATGTAACAATTCCTACTGATCCAGGAGCAGGGAAAGTTCTGTGATGTAGTATGTGTACCCAGAATAGAGAGGTGACTTTAGTGCTGTCAGTGTGGATTCTGAACACAAGTATTAATAGATTGCAGGCCCTCATGCTTTTAGAGAATTCACTTGTATTCAGAATGGCAATATGCTAGAAAAGAATGCAGGGGACATGACTGCAATGACATCTTTCAAGGCACCAAAAGCCAACGACTGACATTAGTGTTGAGTGGGATCTTGACAGACATCTGGGTTTTTCAAAAATAAACACAGTATAAGACATCAGAAAGGTTCATCATCAGAGCTTTTAGTGGCCACGCTGCATGTGTGCCTCTGTAATTGGACAGATGAGGTTGACAGGAACATAGCCTTACTTTCAACAGCTCCATCTGGGGATGTATAATATGTGTTTAGGTGGGAAGCTGTTTTGCTCAGATGATGAAAGGAATTGTGAGAATGTCAAGCCCGTTGCTTTCTGTGCATTTGTGCAGCAACAGGCTATCATACAACATTTTCTTGTCTAGATTTTGAACCTCCTCCTTGGAATATTGAGATACATCACTTCTTCCATTAGAGTAACATATTACAAGTCTTGTCTTGGCTTTTGCATTCTTTTGTCATACTTATAACTGCTTTGACAATCTAAAGAGGAGCTTAAAGCTCCAAGTTCTGGGCAGTGGGGAAATCTGCCTATACTTTCAAAGTCTTAATTTAGCTCATGGTTGCATCTGTGCCACAGGGAGGGAAGAGCCCAAGAAGCCTAGCAATGAAGCCACCACCAACAGACACTGGAAGAAGGAGCATTCAGCAGATGGCTTTCCTAAATAATTCAGTCCAACTTCATGACCTTGAGTGGTGATATTCTGCTGGAGCTTGTGTGTCTGCCAGATCAGGGCTTAAACTGAATCTCTGTCCAGCTCTTTTTTAAGTGACAGTACTTTTTGGAAAGATTACCACATGATTCTTGGAAATTCATTCTAGTTTCAACTACACTAACACTCTTCATTTCTCCTTGTTCAAAATTGCCATGTACTGCAGCTGTGGTTTACTGCAGGAGAAGGTGAAAGACTTCTTAATTATGCTCCAATTATTCAGCAGAGTCGTTAGTCTGGAAATGGTGATGTAAATGAGCATTTTTGTCAGTGACTTTGAATTCTTCAGATGAAAGGTATTATATAAAAATGATGATGATGATGATAAAAAAATTGTTTCTCAACCTTTCAATTGGAAATAATAGGATGCAAAAGTATTATTCTGACTGGGGATTTGTCAGTAGAAAAACCAGAATTTTACATAGGATTTTCATGACCTGTGGCTAGCTCTATTGCCATTGAAATACTAATAATTAGTAGAAGTAAGTAGTTTGTTTCTCAAGTTTTGATATTCTAATATAAAAAAGCTTATTACTAATAATTATTATACCTTAAGCACAATTATACCTACTAATTATAACCTCTAGATTTGACAGTGAAGTCCAATTATTTTTTATTTAGTAAGCAATCACATAGAATTGACAAATTCTGAAGTAATCAATAAATTGTATCACTCAACAATAGGCATAGAACAGCCCCCAAATAAATCATGAGCATTTGGTTATGTCTGCTTTAGTGCAGTCAAGGTCTGACTGCAAACTAAGAATGAATGGCCAAACTATCCAGTAGGCAGTTTATGTACTGATAGTATTGATACCAAAAACCTCAATGCAGGCTATAAATTCAGGTTGAAAAGCCAGTTGAATACTTCAGCACTTTGTTCCCATTAAACTCTGTGTAATTTTATCAATGTTGCTATCAACACCAGAAGCACCTCATCCAAACTCAGCACAAACACATTTAAAAAAACCTGCACTAACACCTCTGTCTGTAGCACAGAAATGCTTTAAATAAGCTAGAAATAAACATGGGAAGTTTAAACAATAACTGAAATGTGGTTTTTCCTCCTACCAAAATAAATAAATAAATAAATAAAACATAGTGGAAAATGTCTCATTTGGAAAAATAGATGGAAAGAGACTAGATGGAGGATACACTAGCAGAGAAACTCCTGTGTCAGAAGATGCCAACGTAGGTACACATTCCCATTCCAAAGACTTTAATGTTTTGACCTGTGCAGGGTGTCTGAAGATGATCCACTTTGACTTATAACAGCAGAAGACAGAAACTTACTGTGGTATTATTAGAAGGTAGACAAGGCCAAATAAGGCAGCTAGAATTAGTGAGAGAACTACAGCACTGGTGAAGTATTCGTCCTGAAGCTGGTGGTACTGTTAAAGAAAAAGAGATTAAGAGAGTAGGTATTTTATATATACCCAGTCAGTCACACTTGTCTACTTTCAGTAAGAAAGAACTGTAGCCTAAAACAAAACAAGCTCCTACTTAGTTTACAAACATACAAGTAACCATGGCTTAATTCACATGGAAAAAAAACCCAAAAACCCAAAGAAACAAAACTAGATGAGACAAGTCTACACAACATTTTCCTTGAAAGACTTCTGTTTTACCCTTAACTAGTCAAAACTGGGTTAGGCTCAGGTATAAGTTCATCTTTTGGAGAAAAAAAAAAAAAATCAGTCATTTTGAATGAGAAGGAGGTGGCTCTTCCTCTTCTCTATTTACTCATCACAAAACCAGGCCGAACACCCCTTGGTGTTGCCTTGGAGAAGTCCTGTCAGCTCAGCTGCTCGGGACAGGACACTAATGGGTGGACTTGGAGGCAGCTGCTAATGAGAGAGATGGGCTCAGTTTTGAGCATCTACTGCCTTAGGTTCCGCTAAAGCCACAGACTTCACAAGAGAATTCTTTCTAGGGGAAGCACGTAAGTGTTTTCTCAGAAGGACCCAACGTTTGTTCTCATTTACACCAAAATACTTTCTCAATTTGATAGAGGACGGTTACAGTTAGATAATAAATTAATCTGGAAACTTGAAATCAAAATTCATGCTCAAAACCTTAAAAAATGTGGTCCAATATGGCACACAGCCTTCTGACTTGAAACAGTAGTGACATGCAATCTTAAGACTGTAAAGTGACTTACAGTAGCAAAATAAGTGCTGCTACTGCCATAATAATCCAAACCCATCACACTTCTGCTTTTTCAAACACATAAACGAAAGGCTGTAGATACAAACAATTTGTATTTACAAACAAAAACAGTGAGTAGAATTTAAATACCATATAAGAACAAACAAACCCCCAGTGCTAGTTGGGGCTCACGGTCAGGGAAATCAGCGAAAATAATTTAAGCTCCCCTTACTTTATTTTCACGCTCAATCTGCTTATACTTCAGGGTGAAGAAGTTCAAGTCAGCCATCTCCGACTCAGTCTGCCGGGCTTCTATCAAGCGGCTGATGTATCTGTTTACTCGAGTTCCTGGAGTGTTGTATACAACATTGGTAGAAAAAGAGGAACGATTCCTGAGTTTTTCAGAGGCTGTCCTTAATGCTCTCCTCTGCAGCAGAGACGGAGAAAGAAGCGCAGATTTTATTAGCATGGAAATTTTTCATTGCTGTTCATATTACCTCAAGCTCACAGTCGGGGTGAGGAGTTCATTAAAAGAAGCAACTACAAAAGACAAAGGTTTTGTCTCCACGTGAATGTCGTCTTGTAAAAACTCTTTAGCTGACATTCTGATTTCATCCGAGTCAATGAGAAGCCCCTCACAGCATTCCAGGATTTTAATCCAGCAATTCTCTTCTCGTACTGCCCTGACACTTCTCTGCCACTGAGGAAATGATCAGCTTGTTCCCAATCAGTGTGATTTTACCCTGCAATTTTTTTTCTTGATGGAAGACATGAAGCTCTGGACATCTTGAAGACAATATAATCAAGCTCTTCATGACACAAGGGAAGTCCCCCTGGGTAACAATACATATTTTGAAAAGATAACTTTCCTTAACCACTTACAGAATGACCACGTGTGACTTCAGAGGGTCCGAAGTCTCAAGTGTTCCTATCTTTAACTCACTCAAGTGGCTTTCTTGTTAAGACCTCTTGACTATGCCTCAAGTGCACTTGCAGATCCAGATGGAGCAATCCAGTAAACTATCGGAGCTAACCTGTGCCTAACTGGCTCCTTCATGGCTGAGACAGCACAACTGACAAGATCATCACTCATAGCCCCTTTCAGCAGAAATGATTCATCACAGAGCATCTGAAAGGAATTTTAGACAAGCTGCTCTTGCTTAGCGGAGAGAGCACTCAGGAGATTGTGAGCAGTGCCTTACCCACACGGGTGGCAACCCTCAGTTGAGGGCACTGTCATCTAAACCATCATGGCCAGATCAGTACTAGTATGACTAGACAGGAGTAAAGCCTTGCTTCCCAGGAGAGTTTTGCCAAGCAAGCTCTGGCAAGTTCTACTGCTTCTATATAAATAAAGGAATACTTTCTTATCTAACATCTGCAGAGTTCAGGACGATTCAAAACCTAATGGAATGGTAAGTCTGCTCAGGATATAATCAGTAGAGTCTGCCAGCAAGATGTCCAAGAAGCAAACCAAATTTCTTTCTTCAGAGCAGTCAGTACTCAATAGGCCACTCTTTAAAGGCTATACTACAAAATACCCTTTTAAACCAGATAGTAAAAAAGGTGGTGATCCTTCAGGAATGGCCATTTCCTGTCTTATTCCACAAGAAGTTCTGAGATCCTCACCAGTGAACAAACTGTGGACTACAGCAGTTCATTAGCTTACATAGCTTACGTTATCTGTGTATTATACCTGAATACTTATGACCAGTAGGAGGGGTTATCTACTGACTGACACCTTAGCTTTCTGATCGTTAAAAAGAAATGAACCTTAGCAAAGAAAAAGTAACTTTTCAAGTTTTACTTTGGTGGCTTTATATGTAGAGAGGAGGTTGTATCAGCAGTAAACAATTCTGAGGCTACTTAATACATTTTTCTTCAAACTATTAAATGTCATTACTTGGTAAATAGGCTGTGGTATAAGAACTACTTGTTTCAACATGAAAAATAATCTTGGGGACATACGTGGACTAGAGCTTTCAATTCTGATCTTCTGGGTCCAGCAAGCAATAATTGAAATCTTAAAATTGCCAACCAGACAACTATTCTCAACTTTCCTAAAGAGAGATAAATTTCTTTGCTTGCAGAAGACCTTTGTTCCACTTGTTTGTAAGGAAACTGAGTGCTTTCAAGTGTATAACCAGGAATACACAATTTTGCTCTTCAGAAAGAATAATTAGTTAGCATATGTATTGCATAACGTGCAGCAGAAAGTACATCTTCACGGATCTTTTACAATTCAAATTTAAGCCTATAGTATAACCAGATGGGTGACCAAAATAGCATTTAAATAACGTTTCTTTGCTTTAAAACCTGGAGTGAGGGTAGATGATGGGTGCTATTCTGATATGCAGAATAAATTATATATTCTGCCATTTTGAAACAGGGCTAAAGTCACTGCTCTTAATCAAAATAGCTGAGTCTTACATATAATGATTTCTTCTGTGTCTCTTATTTTTATCTCTATTTCACACAGCATACTTACAATATGCCTTATATGTGATCAAGCCAGTATTTATATTTCTCATAAATGTACTGGCTTCAAAACCTTTAAAGCCCCACTTGTTTTATACGATTTACATGATTTGAGGACCAAAAGCTCTGAAGAAACCCTGCATTGCAACACAGTGTATTTATATTAATATCATATAATATAAATCCATTATAAGTGTTACATAAGATTTACAAAAGCTCAGAACAACTGTTTCAGTTAATAACAGCATTGTAGAACTTCACTGCAGGTGTTCGGACAAGAAAAAAATTTCATTAGATCCCTAGGAAACCCAAATGGGTATTTTCTGTGTATATTAGCATATTTATACATATGTATACACAAGATACAATGCAAATATTCTATATGCTTCAAAGAATGTGTGGGTCACTTTTTTTAAATACTCAAAGACAGCACTAATTCTCATCTGGAAAGCCTTGTACATGGCCAGTTTCAAAATAAAATCTGGAGTATCTGAAAGGCTTCACTGAAACTGTGTTTTAAAGATACTAATGGACTTTTCTGCCCTTCTCCTGCAGAAAAAACACAAGCACATCTAAAGCCCCAAATATGAAATTTCGAGTGCTTTCTGAAAGTAAGATTTAGACTGAATCATCCATAAATGTACATGATTAAACAAAAATATCAACAACACAACCCCCTAANCCAAGCTGAATTACTGATTCCGATATACACACCCGTTCCCTGGCTCACTGGTGGAGTGACTATGTAATATTGCCACCTGCTGGCAGAGAATATGGAACGAGCAACTCTAAAGTTTTTTGTCCATAAACTTCTCGGTAGATTCATACACAGAAAAGGAAGCAGGCCAGGCTACTATAATGTAAAGCAATTTTGATTTATGGCATTACAAGGCATCCAAGAAAGCAGGATTTGTATTTGTATTAGGGACTTCTATGTTTGTGTTAGGGACTGAGAGGGTTTTTAGCTGATCAGTTGCTTGTCATTTCTTAGAGAACCATTGAGAGATGCAAAATTACCCACTTGTTTTGTCTTTGCCACCATCAGCTTCAGACTGTGGTGGACAAAAGACGCAAAAGAATATCTCTTTTGAATGATGGAAAAAGCCTCAGGAACTCTAATTTCTGTGAAGGAAGCCCATAATAGAAACCACATAAACCACTGTGCTGGCTTTTCTAAGAGGTGCTTCAAATTTGAGGTCTTTCTAAGTTTTGTCTCTACAGTGAGCATTAGATAGTTCTAGCTCCAGCAGAAACACCAGAAACTTCTCTATCAGTTGGTAACATCACCACGTATGTTCCCTAAGCAGGTCTGCTTGATGCAGCCCTGGACCTGATGCCCAAAGGGTGCACATGGCCCGCGTGGATTACCTTATCATCATCCTCACACGTCATGACATTGGAGAAAGGGATCTCCGCTTTGAACATCTTACGACAGTGCATGAGCTGAACAAGCAAATAGCAGACAGTCTTGAACTTCATCCTTTTGGCAGGCTTAATGTCCGAGAGAATCAGTCCAGGAAATATCTGTTGGTCAGAAAAATAGTATTTATAGCTGTCATTAACATTCCCATACAGACATATATATATATATCTATATATATATATGTGTGTATATATATATATACTGGCAGGCATTTGCACCACCTGGTGGTCAGAAAAGAGCAATATGAAGAAGCAAAGCATTTTGATAAATGTCCTATACTTGCAAATGAAGTTTACTTCATCTTTTTTTAACCTGAGATGTAAAGAATCTATAGAACAGACTTTACTAAAACTCATACGTAACAGTTTGGAAAATGTTTTCTACTTGAAAATGTAGACCGCAAGACAGTACATTAATGATAAACTCATAAAAAAGGCAATACTGGTATTTGCTTAATATTAAAATAAATTCTAGGAAAATATAAGAAAAACAAGGATGAAATTAGAATTTTTATCAATTGATGTTAAAAGAATATAATTTCAGTCTTTTTCTTCTTTCCTCGTTTTGTTACTTTAGTCATTGGTAAGCTCATTAAAATCTGAAGAGGATAGGTTTTTGCTTTAAAGATAGACTTATATATGCCTTAGAAGGAGTCTGTGAGGCACTGAGGTCACATCTTACAGCTTATTTCTTCAAAGCGAGGAGTGTTATACCACAAAGAAATACTCTCAGAGGGTTGGGTATAATCTATTCCTTTTACCAGGGAGCTCCCAGTTCAGCAAGGACAAATTTTTTCTTGGTTAACTCTTAAGCATGTATTTAACTCTTGCTAACTTCAGAAAGCCCCCAGTATGTGTTCAGATGCTTTCACAGGTCAGAATATTCTATCTTCAGTATTTATACCAAACTTATTCATGCTTCTGGGATGTGGAGTGTGTAAAGCAGTGTTAGTGAGAAATACGGAAGGCCCCCATGCCAGCACAGTATGGGAATTTAAGCTTGTAAAATTGATATATTCTGGAGCACCAAAATAAAGAAGCACAGAGGATTTGGTCCCTATTAATCCTAGGTACAAAAGACAGAGCAAAACACAGTCCAAAATCTTTAGTCAAATGCTCTTAAAAACCACAAATGGCACGGAGAATTTGCTGTGCAGTCTTCACAATACTGTGATTTACTAGAGCCATTTACATCATTACTTCAATGGTCAAAGAATGAAGAAGAAACTGAAAGCATTTGTTTAATTCATATTTTCATGGACACATAAATTTCAAGGGGCAGGGCAGGGTAAATGACGCTGCTTATTTTCCACATGGCATGTCAGATACTGGTTTGCTGTGATGTTTAACACATACAGCCAAGCGCTGGTATTTTCCGGGGAATGAAGGTAATATATCATTGAACTCCCAATACCCTGTTTAGTCAGTTACACTGTGTCTACGGAACACAAAAATGACCCAAAAGTTGCACTATTTTCCTTATTTTCTTTTATTTTTAGCAGATGGCCATGTTGTAACATGTGACATCTTTCAAACGTGCAAAGGTGCCTTGGCGTGCACATGTGCTTTATTGTGCAATAGAAGGCTGACGGAAGCCCGCTGGCATCACCAGCACTGCATGGCCATCAGCTGAATTCTAAAAGGACATTAATGTACCTAGTGTGTAATCACTTGTATAAGTGACAGTTTAACAAAAGTCTCTGCGCAGAGATTTCCAATATGAACCCTTTCTTTCAAGGGTTTTCTGGAAGAAGACTTAACCACTGAATTGGATAGAAGATACCATACAAGGATATTCACATACTAATCATCCTTTAAGTATTCCTAAAGACGCCAAGTAGATGGTTGTTAGGCTTGAGTATGGCAGATGGGATCATCTTTTGAGCTACCATTCCCGACAGCTAAAACATGTTTTTTGGACAGGTACTCGCCTTACAAATTTTCCTAATGTAGCCGTAATTCTTCTAGAAGTTCTATATATTTTAGTCAGTCTCACTTTTAAACTTTTCCTACAACAAAATTAGCAACTTTTTTGAAAGTCCTTCCAGTTTTGCTTTTTTTTAATTATTATTTTTTATATTTTTTTAGACAGGGGAATAATAGGGGATTAGACAGAAGTTTACAAGTGGACCATACCTTAAGAGGTCCTTAGCTCTTTTTTTTTTTTGCCCAAACCTTTCACTGCAGACATTGCATTAATTAGGTCAACAACTTTGGTCTTAGGTCACCATTAGATTGGCTTGGAAAGATGCTTTTAAATAAATGCAGAGACCAACAAAAGCTGCCTGACAGCCTTCAATATAGAAATGCCACAGCATAGGTGCAAGGGTGGCAAAGAGCAGGTAGAACATCTTACTAGGGAATGATTCAAGAGGGCACAACTATGAAAGATGAGCACATAGACAACACTGTAACTTTCTACAAGAATTTGAAGTCCTGTGAAAAGAGAAGTATTTAGATTTTCCTCCATGCAAACTTCTTGTAATAGATGTGTTTTTGAGACCAACTTGCAACTTGAAAATTTGTAATGGATGCAGCCTGACTCAGCAGTGTTGCCCTGCCACCAACACGACTTTTCTTCAACCAAATGTTATCGTTCAGTTTCCTGACTTCAAATAATTAGGTAGAACAACTTACCAGTCTCTTTCAGTTTATAAATCCTACTGGCAGACAATATATCAGTAGTCTACACACTTCATAAGTTGGAAAAATGGCAATATTTTCAACCTGTTTTGGAGTTAAATGGAAAATTCAGCACAGGTCATTGGAAAAAAATGGAGTAGTCTATCTACTTCTGAGCACCTCAGTACAAGAAAAACAGTGACAAACCAGAGTGAGTTCAGCAAAGGTTCACCAAAACAAGTGGAGTTCTCAAGCACATGACACAGGAGAAGACCCTGAGGGAATTCAGTTCACTTAGCTGGGAGAAGGCTAAGGAGAGATCTAATTGCCATCTTCAGCTACTTAAGTAGTAGTTGGAGATAAGAAAGAGCCAGACTCATCCCAAATATAACTCAGAAAAAAAGTCAATGAATATGGACAGTACCAAGGGAAATTCTTATTCGATAGAAAGAACAAAAGTTTAACTGTGGGGATGATCATGTGCTGGAGCAGGTTACCCAGAGAGGCTGCCAAATCTCCAGCCTGGGAAACATGCAGCACTCACTCAAAAGTGGATCTAACTGCAAATCTGGCCCTGCCATGAGTGAAGTGGTTGACCAATGACCTCCAAAGGCCCCTTCCAAATTCAGCTATGGTGCAGTGTTATGAAAATTTGTGGAACACACTCAGCTACTGTTCTTCATGGTTGGCCAAGAACTTGACCCCTTAAAGGACATCACATACACACAAATCAGGCACACTGGCAGTTCTCAGAAGATCATGTATAATTTTATATATAGTTTTGATTAGTTAGTTGGGCGTGGTTTTTGTTGGGCTTTTTCTTGGTTTTTTAATCTAGAGGTTGAAGAACACATAGGTTCTCCACTGGAACTGAGGATTTTCCATTCTACTATTATACATACACAGTATCAAAAGTAAAAAGGAATTCTCTCACTTTGATCTCACAAATGATGCTCCCTTTTTATTATTTCTTTTACAGCAGAACAACACTTTTGACGTTGAACTTCTCAGTGAAGCATTTAAGTAATCTCACCTTCTGCTCCAAGTCTCTGATAAAGTCAAGAAACGCAGTATAGTCTGTTAAAACAGACTTTAAAAACCCTAAACAAAACCCCCAACCCCAGTGTCTTTTACTCTGCTTTTTCTCTGATTTTGCTCCAGGAGAGCATTACAGGAAAGCTGGACTGTGGCATTCCCACTCCAGCTCATTTGGTCATTGCATTTTACTTTCACACTTCTTTTTCACCCTCAGAATCATCTCTAATTCTGTTCACTGTTCATGCACTTCATAATTTTAGCAAAGGTTGGTTGTTTCCTGAAACACAGCTGGCAAATTAGGTTAAGAGCTGTGATTTTCTAACAGAGCAATCTGAAAGCAGCCAGGGAATCTACAGCTTTGTGAATGTCTTTAGGTATGCAGAAAACAAACAAGCGCTGATTAAAACCCTGGGAAAACACCCCAGTGTTTGAATGTCATGTAATATTCTGATAAGTGTTTAACTGGTGCTCACCTGAGATTCTCAGAAATGTCAGCAGTCTGTGATTCCCCTAACAATATTCAGCCACAGTGCATAAAATGGCATGGGAAAGAAAATACTAACGACATTCAAAACACATTCACAGAAACCATAAATGCAGTAGCACTGTGTCTGTGCTTTCTATCTTCAGGCAAGCATGACCATGCCTCTAAGTAGGAGTTGCATTACTGTCTTCAAGGCATTTTGTTCTGAGATAGGTCAGTAAATTTTTTTTTCTTTTTTTTCCCCCATTCTTCTTATAGTTAAAATCACCAGACGTATACTTTCCCATCCTTTTTAACTGCCCTTATGATACAATTTGCTTATCACACCTCAGCTGACAATCAGCAAAGTATATTAGGGATTTTTACCAGAAAATAATGCAGCTTCTGTAAGACAAACTTTTAACCTTCAGAATAGTGTGACCACTTTCTTGACAAAGATGCAGAAAAAGTATTGAGCAGCTGTAAAGACTAAAGCAAACTCTAGGAAACCAATGACAGGGACAATCCTATACCAGCGCCCTGTGTTCTGCCCTTCTCCAGATTCCTTGTTTATGGAGGAACAAAAAGAGAGGAGAATGATGTTAGAGCACATCACCAATTCTGCCAACCCTGCCGGCCCAAGCTGCAGGCTGCCACACTGACCATGATGCACCAGCAGCTTCACTGCAACTGCATAAACAATCCTGCAGATGCAGAGCAACACACTCTGTAACACAAACATCCTTCTCCCTGTGTTTGCTGGGCAGTAACACAAGCAATTTACTTCCAGTGTTTGGGTTTGTGTATTCCAGCAACAACTTGCGCAATGCAAAGTCTCAGGCACAGAACAGCCCCTGGCCCGACAGAGCTTCTGCTAAAAGGCTGTGTGTCTGTCTGTTAAACCAGGTCTGCTAAGGGATATCTGGGGTGTTAAAAAACCTGATAAATATCCAAGTTATGCATTCAGATCTCTAGTTTAATTCCTTGTTAGGAGCTGTCAGCCATTGAGAGCAAAGACAACCCCTGGGCTCTCCAAGTCATGGCAGCAGAGGCAGCTGCAGGTATTCATCAGTTTGAAAGGAGAAATCACCACTGTGTGCCCAGAGATGGATTCAGATGCCTAACTTCTGGCATTTCAAATTAGAGTGATTTTATCAAATACATTTTAGCTTGCTATGTGCTAGAGAAGGAGAGAGTTTCTAGAAGTAGCTGGAAAAGTTTTCACACGCTGTGCATTAACTGTAGAGATCTTTTCTTCTGTTACTACTTATAGTTTAAGAGTCAGGGCTCTAGCACTCCATAAAGGTTGGTAAGCATACAGTCACTTAAGTAAAAATACCCTCAAAATTAGTTAGTCCAGAAAGTTGACAATTTACAACAACTATGAAAATTTTTTTGAGACAAAGTAGACTGAATATTTTTAGAAGAGTCAGATGCAAAAAAATCCTAGGAAGCTGCTTAGGCATATGGATGGATTTATTGTGCCATAAGGTTCCTGTGGAAAACACAAATTTTACACAACTGGAAAAAGAAGAGATTATGAGAAGAATGGGGTATGTCACTGTAGACAAAACCAGAGTGATTGAATCAAATTAACTTTGTTGAGAAGGAAATTTCCCACAAATATAGACAGAATTAAATTTTGAATGGAAGTAATACATTAAAAATAATTAATTGCAGCAATTTTATTGTATCACTCTTTACTTCTTTTCCTCCTGTAGCTTTCTTTTCCTTTTGTTATTGTTCACATAATGATGCCAAGATGACATATTTTAATCAGGTCAGACAAAATCCAACAAATTTCTATGAAAACTCCTAGTAACACATGGATTATATACATCAAATTGTTTCCCCTTTAAAAGTTTAGTTAAAGTATTATCAGGATATTACAGAAAGCATCCCAAGAGCAGTTCCACTCATGAAACTTGCTGGTTGCTAATAGTTATTCACCAACAAAGTCAAAAGGCAAGCACATGTAGTTCCTACATGTTCCATCTATACAAAGCAAAAAAGCCATCATGAATCTCTGTTGTCTCCTCTGGGATGTATTGCATAAGGTTTAGTCCATGCTGGGGATAAAAAAAATCAAATCAGCCACAGGAAAGACATAAGCAAAACCCATTGGCTGGCGGAGGAAAGACATAGAGCCTAGTAATTAATTTTAACACAGAAGACAGATAATCTGCTTCACGCAACAAAGCTATGTTGATTAACAGTAAAGGAGGATGTGGCACACCAAGACAAAAATACTGCCTTTTCAAGAAGAAGAGTGATGGAAAATTTGTTTGTTTTCTTGTAACTCTTTGGCGATAGGACTGCAATGCAGGAAGCTGAAAATCACATCAGTTTATGCTAGATGAAACAACACAATATGAAAGTGATGTGACAGCCTTTGCTACTTTTCTTGTAGCTGTTGTCATGCAAGTTAAATCAAACCTCAGGTTGCTGAATTTCTACCTATTCGAACCTGAGTCGAAGAAATTAAGTGATCAACCTTTCGAGCTGTTAAATCCATCTGCAGTTCCCAACAAATTATGCCACAGGTGTGTGCTGTAGATAATTCCTCTAGGTATTTCTGACATTTGCAAGAGTTTTTTTGCATTTTAAATAGCATTTTCCAAAGGATGCTCCTGAACTGTGTTTGTTTAATTGAGAACCTTCAGGCTTTCAACTGAGTTTTTCTGAAAACTGTAAGACTGACAATAGTGCTTCCCTCTTCCTCAACTATTGCTTCAATTCCTCTGTTCAAATAGACCACTGGTATTTTGGTTTGTATATAATTATTTTTTGGACAAAAATAAAAATGAAGTTATAGTGTGGAATGTTTAGGGCATGATTTAGTACAGCAAAACTGACAGAACACAGAGAGCCATACCTATAACCAGGATCCACTTCCCCTGGCTGGATAAGTGCATACGGATTTAGAAAAAAAAAGAGGGAATTCACCTGGATTTTCAGGACGGTCACAGTATTACTCAGAGGCTTCAGATAAGAGAGCAGGGCTATCCAAGCTACAGAAAAGATTTTCTGAGACTGCCTGGCATGGCTTTGTAGGTACATGGTAAGGCAGGAAAGAGAAACGTCAGTCTTTTCAGAGAAACAGCTGGTTTCCAAAGGGCAAACTCACTCTCATGGACCTTTCAGGACTGTCCATCATTGTGGGCTATTCAAATACTAGATGCAGAGAGCTTGTGATTTACACTGCCACAAATAAAAGATGGCTAATATATTTGACTACATAGTTGGTGAATAACTCACTAGCACATTACTAGCAATTTTGCAGATGGTGATTAGCACCCTGTTGGAAGCTGATCATTGATTACGTTTGAGGTATACTGCAGGAGAATCACACTTTCCAGAGCAACAAAAGAAATGAAGCAGACAGTCCAGCTAAGCCCACTACCTCTTGCTGTGCTTCTGGGAGCCAGCTATGCCAGTGGGAAAACTGAGGCAAAGAGGCCAGTGCTGACAATGACAGAACAAAGAATTCTGATGGAAAAAAAAATTAAATTAAATGTTATACAAGCAGTTTGAAAGTTGCAACAGGATTAGTCAGATAGGTTACCAAGGAATCATTAACAGAAAAGGTTATTTAGCTGGGTCTAAGCAGAGTTATGAAGTTCTTGTGAGTGGCTCTGAGATTTAAAGATCTGGCCTATTTTTTTTTTTTTCTGGATATAAAATCCATGTACAATAATATTTAAAATACTTCACAAAGCTAGGACATTTGGAAACTAAGAGAAAGTCCATGCGTCTAAAGCATAGAGTATGAATCTTGCAAATATTTAATATTTTAGAATTAGATCTGATTTTCTGAGTGGATCAGACCTGTTTTGAAAGTCCCAGACATTCATGTATGTGGTCAGACTTGTGCCTACTTACATGAATCAAGATTTTCAAATTTTCTCTCAGTGCAACATTTTGGTCACATCACTGAAAGTATTAATATCAATATAAATATCATGAAGACATAATTAAACTTTACATAGAAGAAATGTGATGGCATTTTAAGAAAACTAGTAATTTCATAAGAGAATTACAATGTGTATTATATTTAAAATGCATATTTGCATAAATTTTTAACTATTATGGTCAGTAAAAATGTTCCATTTAATTAAAAAAATTCTGAATAATTATTTGAGCATGTTTAGAGGCCGAGTGTTATGCAGTCAAATATGCATAAATATTGCTTAATAATAAAAAAAAATAATAAAATACAGAATGGTTTGGATTGATAGGGACCGTAAAGATCACCTAGTTCCCAATCCCCTGCCAAGGACACCTCCCACTAGACCAGGTTGCTCAGAGCCCCATCCAACCTGCCTTGAACACTCTCAGAGTTGAGATATCCATGACTTGCATGGGCAACCTCTTCTAGTGCCTTACCACCCTCACAGTAAAGATTTATTTCTAACATCTAACCTAAACCAACTCTCCTTTGGTTTGAAACCATTCCCCCTTGTCCTATCACTACAGTTCCTGATGAAGAGTCCCTCTCCAGCTTCCTTGTAGGCCCCCCTCAAATACTGGAAGGCTGGTATGAGGTGTCTACACAACCTTCTCTCCTGCAGGCTGAACATCCCCAACTTTTTCAGCCTGGCTTCATAGGAGAGGTGCCCCCGTCCTCTTAGCAGCATTCTGACCCTCCTCTGGACTTGCTCCAACAGTTCCATGTCCTTCTGACATTGGGGACACCAGAACAGCATGCAGCACTCCAGGTGGGGTTTCACAAGAGCAGAGTAGAGGGAGACAATCACCTCCCTCAGTCTGCTGGCTGCTGTCCTCCTGATGCAGCCCAGGATTCCTTTGGCTTTCTGGGCTATGACTGCACACTATCGACTCATGTTGAGTTTTTTATGAACCATCACTCACAAGTCCTTCTCCACAGGGCTATTCTCTATCACTTCTCCGCCCAACCTGTAGGTGTGCCAAGGATGGCACCAAACCAGCTGTTGCTGGGTTGGTTGAAAACTCCATGAGGTTTGCACTGGCCCACCTCTCAAGCCTATCAAGGTCCCTCTGGATGGCATTCCTTCCCTCCAGCATGTCGACCTCACCACACACCTTGGTGTCATCAGGGAACTTGTTGAGAGAGACCTTGATCCCACTGTCCATGCCACTGGCAAAGATGTTGAACAGTGTTGGCCCCACCACTGACCCCTGAGGGGCACTCGTCACTGGTCCATGTGGACAATGAGTCGTCGTCCGCAACAACTAATAGATAAAAATAGACTAGTACATTCTCTACCAAAATAAAAACTGTAACAAAACAAAAATAAATGTATTCCCTCGGCAGCCACTTAGCAGTGCTCTCACATAAAACTAACAATCAGATCACAAAATTGTGCTTGTTAGCTGATTCAATAAAAGATCAAAACCCGGGAACCCTTTTTAATTTGTTCACATTCAGGATGTAACTGGTACATAAATGAGTCATCTCACACTCTTATTCTCATTCTTGGCTAGGGTGGTAGTGATGAAAGATTCTCCTGTCAGACCAAATGTGGAAGAATATGGGATATGTGTTTTCTAACTAATTAAATAAATAAACTAACAAACTAAACTAATTAAATATTAAAGAAAAATAAAGCACACACCTAAATGGTCTTATTTTTGTTTCAAATTCAACATAGTCTTGGTCATCTGTTGCTCATAACATTGATTTTCATTCCTCTTGGCATCATACCTGACAAAGTCTGTTCATATTAATGTCAGAGCTGATGTATAAAGAATAAAAAATGTGTCTGCATTTCAGCTACTGAGTGTCAGGAGGAAGGAATACAATATTAAACCAGAAGATACCTGAATTCATCTAGAGAAATTCTGTCTTTCCCTGCTTCACAGGTAGCCTTCTGTTTCTATGTCTCTTATGAGATAATGAATGAATCAGGGTAGGAGGAAACAACAGGTGTTTATTTAGAAGGCAAATATGCCATTACGTAGCTCGTGGCCCAGCGACCATACAAAGAGTGGGGATGGCTGTGACGGGCTGTGACAAACAGCACCAGTGACACGCTGATTGATCTGCCAGCCCAGTGGAGAAGAAGCCTGTCAATACCAGAAAAATTCATGAGGTGTTTCTTTCTGCCAGTTTGGCTGCCACGCCATTGATGCGCGCCGCAGAGCTGATGGCGGTAGCCAAGCTGGAGAGCAGCATCTGCCACTTCCACAGACTCGTCAGTGACACCCGTGGGTAAGGTGGCATTTGTTTCATGTGGCTGCTGACAGACCGATCAGCGGCTTCTCAGCAATCTCCAGTGGTTCCTCAGGAGTCTTGCAAAGACAAGGAGA
This sequence comes from Grallaria varia, assembly GCA_013396735.1. Classification (NCBI taxonomy): domain Eukaryota; kingdom Metazoa; phylum Chordata; class Aves; order Passeriformes; family Formicariidae; genus Grallaria; species Grallaria varia. The sequence goes on along the minus strand of VWZG01009759.1, from coordinate 216,123 downwards.
TGTGTGCTTGCACAGCAGTGCGCTCTCGTTCTCGCACATTAAACATGCATTGACCTGGTTTACTTTCAGATGTGATTGTCAAGCTTCTGTTCCTCAGTCACTGATTTATGAAGCGGAGTTCACGCGACACTGCTTCTACATGGAACAGTCAAACTAACCCCCTTTTCTCTCTGTTTGTCTGTGTGCACCAACCTATGGAACAATTTTCTGAAATTCTGCTGTTTATTTTCTTCATGTGAAATCAAACCTGATATATAATAACCTAGGAAATAAAACTATACATAATGCTGTAGGAGTGAAAACAGCAGAAAACCAAGACAAAAAAAATCTAGCAGCAATAAGCACCACACCTACCTTAATTAAACTCTTACAACATTAAACACTTACAATAAACCCTTGTATTTTCTTCTTTATTGGGACTGATAATGTAGGAACTAATCCTGATTTCAAGAAAGCCACCAGTAAAAGCCTCTAACTGACTGCCAAAACAGAATCTAACCCACTGTTTTTCCACCTGTTTTCTTTCATACTATCTAAAACTGAATTCAATCATACATACCAGAAGAAAGAAATGTGAAATTGCATGATTTTCACAGCAGATGAGAAAACTCCATATCTCTAAAACCAAAATGTTTTAGAGGAAATGTATAAAAGTCACTCTGTATAAAAGTCACTCTATAAAAGTCTTTCCAGGATAAAACAATAGGAGTTTTCAATCCCAGAATCTAATTCCCTTGGTGACTGGACTCCCAACATTTCCATAAAAACTCACAGGGTCATCAAGTTAAGACCAAAAACCTGACTGCAGGTATGAAATTCAAGATGCCCTATTTATCCATGGTTACATTTTTCTCAGACACTCGTTGGCTAGAACCTTCAAGCACGGAGTTTTAACAGCTTAAAAAGCTGATCTGTATAAAGACATCACTTACAAACCCGACCAATACTTTCAGAATTGGGTATTTTAATTTTCCCCCTGAAGGTCAAATCCCTGAATTATTTGAACAGAATCTCAGAGGATAAGGGTGCAAAAATGTGTATCCCAAATCCTTTAGCTGAGATAAAGGGCAATAAAATTTCTCTTGACCTGTTAAATATGTTATGGCAGATACCTTTCAAGATAAGCCTCACTTGATGTGGGAAAGGTTGAACAAGTAGAATGCGTTTAAACAACAATTATGGACTTTCAAGTCACCTACTGAGATGACAAAACATTCTTCATTGATCAAAAGGCTACACTCAGTAACTGGTTGAGAAGGAAAGGTGTGACTATAAATGCACCTGTTGGAAAACCACTGTCACCACCTCATTGCATGCAGAGACTCCATAACTGCTGGGCCTGTGGCACAGACAGTAAGAAATTGCATAGTCATCGTGATTTGGATTCTGTAGCAAGAACAAAGAAGGATCCGTGCCAAGTTCCAGGAGGAGTCTCAAGAGATAAACAGGTGTCTCTACCTCTTATTGACACCTGCCATAATCCAATTAGAATGGTCAATAGGGTTTATCTTTATGTAACCAATAATGTCTATGGGGTGTAGAAGAACTGTATAAATAGGCATCTTTTTGTAAATAAAGAGGACATTTTGTGGATCATACTGGTTGTATACAATCTGTCCAGGAGCCCCTCCGTCCACATGGGCCTTCAAGGGTGTTTGAAGAGCTTTTAGAAATAAGAAATACTAGTATTGCCTCTGCTCTCAGAATAACACAGAATAGTTGTTAAATTACGAAAACGTAGCACAGAATAAGGTAGAATTTGTGGCGCTTACCTTCCTACGATGGGATGGCACAATAAAATAAGTTTCAATATTATGCTTCTTCAAGAAACTATTCCTTTCATGACCATATCCTGGTTCTACCTCATAGTCCCCATTTAGGCACTCTAAGGTGGTCTTTGTAATGTGAACTTTCCTGGAGAGAAAAATCAGAAATTGTTGTTTAAAACAAAGACACGATATGAGCTAATTGCTACTGAAACACATTCATGTGCAGAGGTTCTTAAAGATGTCAATTTAGGTGTAAACCCATATTTGATGCAAAAAAAAATAAAAGTTTGGTCTTTTCAGCCAAAAAGAACATAGATAAATTTCTATTACACACATTTTCTAAACTTGGGCAATGTGAACATAAAGGTAATTGGTGACTGCTCAAACACTCGCAGATTCACTGATTTGTACAGAGTGAAAGTCTGCACATCATCTTCTATATTGTGTGGCTTTCTTAAGTCATTACCTTACTGGCTACTTGGAAAAACATCCTGCTCTTTGAAACTTGGGACTTCACACTCCAAATCTCTCCTATGTATAAAGGAGAAACTTCTGTTTCACTTCACATCTCTGACTTGTATCATTTACTGACTGTGTTTTGGAGGCAGCTTTCTAATTCACTTTGTTTTGGCAGCACAGCCATCTTTGACACTATTTGTGAGTTTTCTTATCCTGAAAAATCCTTTGCATTTTCTCCCGAAAGACTCCTTACATTTGAAATGTCTTCATAGAAGATATCAGAAAAGTTTTTACCCATTTCCTCTAATAAACATGTGTTCAGATTTATTTTTTTTTTTTCCACTGGAAAACCTTAAGGTAATGAACATGTAAAATACACTGCCAAAATTATCTGAAGCAGATATGCACAACAAAAATATACCACAAAAATTAAGATGTTCCATTGTTCTCCTGCTCAGTAAATCATGATTTTGTAAGTATGTGACAGAAAATGGTAGGTCCCAGTCCAAATGTGAGCTACACACAGAAGACCACCCATGCACCTTTGTGCTCTGTGTGCATTTAAATTGTGTCTAAGACTGTACAATGAGTACTTAAAATTCCAGGACACGCCCCATGGGTTTATGTGCTACTGTATCATTTGCAAACACATCATCAATGTTTGAATTTTCTTTTCTATAGCACACTACTACTAGTGTTGGAAACCTTGCCATATAAAAGGAGGGCTCCTACAGGAGTAGAGGTGCAAGGGTAAAAATTTCCTGGAATAGCTATGGGGTTACTTTTTTAATATGAAATCATGAAAGTTTAGCATTCCTACATCACATCAAAACATTCCTACTCTTTATAATTGAAAGCTTCCAATAGGGATTTTGTTTGGAAATGTTTTGCTTCTCATCTAACCTATTACTTACATAAATATCAAGATCATTTGGAGAATTCCACAGGATAAATCACATAATACATTGATTGTTCTTGGCAGACACAATCCTTCTTATCAATAGCAATTACATGCAAATGCCTCAAAGAAGGAACCAAATTCTTCATCCGTATAGGTTTCTATTTCTTTTTCTATGGTTCTTTCTTAGACTTACCCAGGCAGTCCTCCTGCTTCCATTACATTAGCTAAAGTCACATCGTTTGACCAGACATCATATTGCCATTTTCGGAGACCCAGGACCCCGCAAAGCACCCTGCCTGTATGCAATCCAACTCTCATGTTGAGATCAACCTCTGTGGCTTCTGCAACAGATCTGGAATGGAGAGCATCAGAATATTAATGTTTAGACAATGACAGTGCTCTTGATTTTTTTTTCCTCTCCTTCTCCCAAAGTTAGTATATATATATATATATATATATATATATATATGACTGAACAGACAGGATCTTTTAAAAACCACAAATGGTTTACTCAGGTACTGTTCTCTTCCTTCACTAGGTTCAAAGCTGTAGGGGTAATTCCATCAATATAATCTTCTTGCTTATATTTTAATTACTGTTGAAAAAAAATCTCAGTGTGTCTAAATTTCTTGACCATTTCTGTGAGAAAAGACGTATGAAGTGGATATGGTTAAGAGTGCCAATATAGAAGCAATCATTGCCAATCTGCTATGTTCTAATTGGCTCAATTAACCAGTTACAGGAGTACAGGACAAAGAAAATGATGAAAGTGATAAATCAGTGCAAGAACAGCAGGTGAAGTGTGATTATAAATACTACTGTCTTTCCATAGCTCCTGCAAGAGTGGCACAGAAAACAGTTGTAACTACAGTTCTCTATCTGTAAATTAAATCTAATGTTCAGATATTTTCCTTGTCTAGCTGAGAAAGGAGGAATTAACCAGCAAAGTCATTATTAAAAGCACTTTTATTTTTGCTGCCACACTAAGGAAGTATTCTTCATTTCTGTGAATGATTGACATGCCATAACTTGCACCCTGGGCAGACTTGTGAATACTGAAAAGGTACCTTGAGGCTAATAGTCTGAAATATTACATACAGAAATAACACTGTAAATAGATCTTTTCAGCTCTTTCTGTAACAGAAACACCTGGCATTCCACAGTTCAGCTGCAGTCCAAAAAGAGATAATGTCAGTGAATAAAGAAAACTGTCTAATCAATGCAAGACTTGATTTTCAGTAGGTTTTCTTAATTTGAATTTTCCAATGCATTTAATAGAAAACAACCTTAAACGGAAACTCTGGCTATAATTTTCCCTTGATCTTTCATTGACCAATTCTTTTTTTTTTCAAGTATCATCCAGCTATGCTGGATTTGGCAAGGATGTCATTAGAAAAGAATTTTCAACTATTTCAGGAGCTGTACTTGTTTAAATACAATTAACAGAAAGGTCATTATAGGTCAAGATGTGGGATGTGCAGCACAAGATACCTGGCTTGCATTTAAATCAGAAAGCACTGCACCTATGAAACGCTGAAGTATATACCATTTCAGCCATCGCTAGTGTGAGTAACATGGAGATCTCTTTTGTCCCCATGGGGAATCTGGGCATGACACATTTTTCAGTCATATTTTATGCAACAGTGCAGAAAGGCTTACACACAGCTTTCTGAAAGATTAAATACTTCCTTGTCCTATTTCTACTCACTGCAAGTCAGCTTTCCTTTATTCAGTATCTCTTCCCAGGCAAGCCTCAAATATGACTAAAAGGAGTCCTAAAAGGATTCTAGAGTTCCAGGGCTTTGTTGTGCACACGGTTTGACAAAGATCTGAGGAAATGAATGGAGCTAATAACATAAGCCACCTAACGATACCTTTTGTATCTTCACCTGTACGTGTGCATTGTGTCATTATCAGATTGACTTTACACCATGGCCATACCCTGCGAGCCAAAGCCCTTCAGGATTACACCTTGCTTGCCTGTCTATGTTCTCCTGCATAACTAAGTACCTGCGTAATTATCTTCACTAATGAACCTGCAAGTGTGTGAATTTCCCTGTGCACAAAAGAGTGGGGGGGTTTTGCTTGTTTTTCCCTCCTTTCTCCCCCATTTAAAAAAAGTATATAAAACCTCAGATTAAATGTAAGCAGAAAGACAGTGAAATTCAGACACTGGTAAAGTTTACTGCAGACTTTTAACATTGCTTTTGTTCCACCTGGCTTGAGTGAATGGGGGGAAATTTAATCTTCTTTTAGAAACTTGAATCAACAAAAAGTACATGAGAAGAAATGAGCAAAGAAATCCAAATGGCTGACCATATTCCTTGTTAAATAAGCTGAACTGTATAATGCACCAACGAACCATAAAACAGAATCTGAAAACACTTTCTGCTTTGAAGAAAAGATTTCCAGAAGTAGTCACTTGGTAAACAAAATCTAAATCAAGAATGCATTTCTACATCTTCTATAGAAGCTACAAACTGTTCCTGGGATGCTTTCACCATTATCAAATTTGAGTAGGAAAAAAAGCTCATTAATTTTTTTTCATTTATCTTGAAGACTTGTGTGACCTTTATGCATGAATATACTTCACTGAACTATCAAAAATGAGGAATATTAAGCAATATATAAAGAACAGGCTTCACATATAAATTCAGAGCAGTACCATGATCATACCCCCAACAACATCAGCACCTCTGCAAATAAAAAAAAAAATCACGAAAATGTCCAATGAAGCATTTCAAATTATGAATACGTTTCTGAAAAAACACCAGCATTTCACGAACAAGTCTTGAATAGGAAAAAGAAGTTTCTCAAATAAATTATTCATTATAATTTATTCTCTCATAGATTCATATACAATATACTCAAAAGTTTTCCAAATGTTAACACAAAAGCAGGCCCAGAAACAAATGGATATCAAAAAACATTTCCTTTTTAAACCAGATGTGTGCAGTCTCTGCAACTGACTAATAAGATAACCATCTACCCTGACAACTTAAGTATCCTACGAAGCCTTTACATTTTAGTTCTCTCCTTAGCTACAAATATTTCATGTGCTGTTACAAGCCATCAAAGTAATTTAAATCATCTGCAGAACAGCTCCAGACTGGCGCTCCTGAGTGTTTGAAGGGTGTGGGGAGGGGAGGAAAGCCCTGCATCACATTTCTTATAATTATTTAAGACTTTTCTTCAGGTCTAAAAATACCTGCGTAGAAATGTTTCCTGGTTAAAGGCATAGATGTGATTTTTGGTTCCATTGCATGCACTTTCCCAGAGTGTTGCCCAACTGCAGCGTGGCAGCAAAGTCTGGACTGTGAAGGGCTACTAGAGGTACAAGCTGGCTAAGCTTTCACCACTGGTAGACAGCTTAAAGATTTCTAAAAAGGCAGCTGCTGGTTCCACCAGGACTAAAGGTCAATTTACTCCTCCCAGTTCAAAATTTTCCAGGCCCAGGACCTCTGGAGGACCAGGAGAAAAGCTTCAACAGTGTTGACATCAGGAAAGTTAACACTTCCCTCTGCTTCCTCATACAGAACATGGCACAGGAAAACTTGACATTTCCATTCAACTTCCTCAAATTGGCTACTGTAGTTCCTCTCCCTTCCCCAGTGCCCTTGGTCAGGTGATGACCAAACTCATAGGAAGAAGACAGTTTGAGCATCAACCTCCCCGATGGCCAAGCAACAACACAATGTACAGGTGCAAAATAAGCAGCTATACTTCCATATGTGAGGTCTTACACGATAACTGGTGGAGCCATTTATATTAGATGGTGTCACCCATACGGGATAAAATCACCTACGTGACACAAAGAGAAAGCTGACAAGTCCCCCTATGGGATGCCCAGTTCTCAAGAAGCAAGGACGCACAGACGCTTTGCTCCAGAGCTCTTCAAAACCCACATGCAGCAGGAACAGTCAATCAGAAGGTCAGATGAGACTTAGCCTAAAGTAACCCTCCCTCTCGCCTCTGGGGTAACACGCAGGTTGAACTGAAGCATCAGCAGCAGTTGCTGTGATCTACAGACATGCTCCTATCATGCCATGCTATCTGCTGCTGTCCACACAGCCAGGGGTGCAGGTCCCCAGACAGCACTAAAATGGCATTCTAGTGAGGTGTCAAGGGAAGAATATCATGGAAATGTATCGTCTATGTGACAACATGAATGATTACTGGATCCCATTAAAGTTTTGAGAAGTTTATGAATGGCGATCTCAGTATTCTGAACCAATCCAAAATCAAATATTTATATCCTGTTCACCCAGATTCTCTCCTTACGTCCATTGGAAACATTACAGATCAGTTCTGTCCCTGTGGTGTTACTGAATGCATTTAAATAACTCCCTCATTTCATCATGTTTCATCTCCTAAGAGGAATTTCTGGATTGAGCCAGGTAATTGTTTAATATAATTTATATCTATTGATGAAGTGCTCTGTAAGGGAAGATAAACTACTATTAAGAATGTGTAAATTTGCCCTCATCACACTATCTTAAACAAGAATTCTGGACACTTTTTGGAGAAGAGAGGGTTAGCTGGGTGAAACTTTTCTGTATGGCAATTAGCTAACAAATACATCTATTTGAAAGTAAAATACAGTACGTAAGACTGGAAGCTTCAAATGTGGCAATCAATTGAAGTAAGGTGAGAGAGTATTTGGCCTAACACACTGTTCATAGCCAAGGTGGGGACAACCTCTGTCACATTAGAGCAATATCTGACAGTGGCTCTAATGGATATGACCATTTTAATTATGTTAGTAACAAAAACCTAACAGCTGAAACTCATATGGTGAAAGCAATACTGGTGGTATCAAACACCTAACTCCAGGATGGTTTAAGTGACTCTAAAGTGGAAAAAACACCTGGCCTGTACTGAAGCACTGACACAATGGCAGCAGAAATTCTTTTGGAATAGATGCAGAATGTAACACTATCTGTTTTGTTTGGGTTTTAAGAAAAAAAAAGCCCTCCCGTAAGGATTCTGGTCTGACTTTAACTGTGCCCTTGAAGAAAACACTTTGGAAAAGGCAGATGAAATTGTGAAAATTTTATGGGGTTTTTTTAATACTTTGAAAATTAGATGATACTCACATGCAGCACCATATTGCAGGATACTTCAATAACAATTACATAGCACATGAAGTGAATTGAATGTATCAATTTATATGAACACATTTTAACATTCAAGTCAGTCCAATCACAGAACCACAAACCAGCCACAAGAAGTTTCTATCCTTTGATTTTGCAGAAAAAACCCACATGTTGGTGGTATGTGTCTTATTACACTTCTAAATGTCAAAGCTTTCTTATAAATGGAGTATTCATATACAGCTGAAAGAATATGCTTTTTTTTTTTTTTAGGATTTTATAATATCATAGACTATCATAAATTATAGATTCATAGATGACAAAGTATTTTACCAATTTTACAATGTTTACAAACAAGATGAACTTGGACTGAATGAGAGGGAGAATAGGGATTCATTTACCCAACTCTTCACACTCTGAGAGATTTCATATGTTTATCAAATTAAAAGTGAGGAGCTTCTGACAGTGCAGTAGGAATGCAACATTTTCTTTTCTATGGGTATGATCATTAGGTTTTGTTTATCAGTCCCATGAGATGCAAAGTCACATTTTGTTTCGAACTTCCCCCTTTCATCCAGGGTTGGATACCAGCTGGTAGTCTTCCTAATATTATTATAAAAACACATGGATTGAGCTAGAAATGAAGAATAGCCTTTGACTGCTTTAAGTACTACTTCCTTTTTTCTATGCTTTCAAACCCTCTAGGAAGAAACATCATTTAATCTAGAAAAGTTGAAGAAAGAAGGTAAAATGCTCCAAATAAAAAAAAAATGCACTATTTGAATTCATAAGCTTTATGTTTGCCTATTTTATTTTTTATTTATTTAATATTTTAATTTTTTAAATTGGGATTACACTGTTTTCTGTTCACCTTCACAGAGAAGGCAGGTCCTCTCTGTGCACAATGCCAAAACTTAGGGATTAAGTGAGAGGAAGCAGAACCTTGAGCCACCAACTCCACTTTCCCAGCAGACCAGATGACAGAAGAGAGCAACTTGGCTACTTGGAACAGGGGCCAAACACTTTTCAGTGCAGAACAGGCTAAGGCCTCTAATGTGCAACACATGTATGAGCTCATTACTAATGTAGTAGCACTGCACTGAACAGCAGTTAATTATACACAAAATTGTTACAGATGTGCAAGCCCTTCTATAGCCCCCCTATAAAGCACACACATACACCCCAACACACAGAGCAATACAGCAGTGAAGAAAATTTCCATCTTTATCCCTCCTATGCAACGAAATAGATCTCCAGCTCTCACTAAAAGTTCATTCACAGTTCTCTCACATTTGTATTTTTTGCCTCAGCAAAATAATTATCAATGCAGAGCTCTCAAGCATTAAAAAAAAAAAGCCCTTCGAAGCAGCAAAGTGAATTTCACGTTACATTTCTGAAAAGCAGAATAAATTAGAGGTTTAAGCATGACATATGAAAGTTTTTGAGACTACAAACACATACACAACAGGCATACATAAGGACTGGTTTTGAGTTTATGTACTGGTGTGCAAAATGAGCAAAGTTTATCACTGCAAAATAAGAAATGTGAGTCCTTCCTTTATGGCAATTAGCAATGGGTATCATTTGTTATTTCCCAGTGTCTTTCTGCCCCCTAATCAGTATGTGTATGTAACTCACATACTCATACTTTTGCCCTTAAAGCCATTTAAAAGAGTGGAAAGCCAATGTCTAGAATGACCCTTCCTAAAATCAGTATCCTGTGACCCGAACGCAACAGTGTGAATTGCCAGGTGGGCAGTGTTGGCAGACACTGCTGTTTTACTAAAAACACACTTCCTGAGCACTGCATAGACGTTGTTGCAGCACTCCTGTCTGCGTTCACCGTGCACGGTACTTACGTGATGGTGTCGATCATATCCAGTCCCATTTCAACACAACAGTGGGCGTGATCTGTTTTGGGCTGGGTCAATCCTGATACACAGTAGTAACAGTCCCCTAGGATTTTTATTCTTCTGCAATGATTTTCCTTTCATAAAAAAAAAAAAGAATGGAAAAAGTTTTAGTGTTCATATAAACATTCCAGTATTAACAGCGTAAAATCTTCTCCCAAACCACACAGTTGTTCAAGTAATTTTTTTGTGGTCAAATGAAGTAATTGGCAGTTCATGAAATCTGAGTTCCATGTACACAACATCTGACATAGACATATTTGATTTTTTATCTATAAGTAGACACACATATACTGGACATCAGCCCTGCATTGTTCAACACACATGGGTTTACACTGCTTAAAACGACAGTTCTGAACAAATAGTATTGCCTTGCCTTCATGCTAGGTTAGTATGAATTCAAAATTTGTAATGAGATTTCATTTCTGTATGGACCCAAACCAAAGGACAGAAGCCAAACCAACACTGAATATCAGGAAATGTTGGCACTCTGAGAAGATTTTGTTTCAAATTCTGTTCAAATTTAACAGAAAAGATTATGCATTTATCTGTAAAGGTACACACATTTGTGCATTGCCAAATCTTAAATCACAATTTGCAATACAGCATGATCAGTATGACAGACTTGCAGATCAGAAGCTACAGTCAGTTTGCATTACCATCAAATTTATCTCCTGTTTGCATGAAGTTTAATTTCTACAGCCATAGAGATCTGGCTAAATCCATTTAAATAAACCAGTGATGGCATGTAATGATTGCTGCATCAGTCTGAGCAGAAAGTACATTTCTAAACAGAGAGCACATAACAAAATACCTTTAAGAAAGCAGTACCTTTAACTAATAAAGTATGAGAAAACATGAAGAGATGATGATATCTTTTGTAACTAGACTATGGCAACTTCTACACATTTAGACTTCGTCACAGAAAAGTAAATAACCTTGTTAAATTAATCCAACTTGCACAGCTGGGAGTATGTCAGTAAGTACCATGCGAAATTAACTGTTAGGGATACGATGGGAGGGGATTAAAAAAAGTTTGATTCCTTCCCCAGCAGCATTCTACATAGGCTTGACTTCAGCAACATAGAAAAGGGGGCAAAAAACAGAGGTGCTTGTGATGGAATTTAAAATTTCTAGGAAAAAATTACCCAGTCATAGAATCATACTTGCTCAGTTTCTCCTACAGGCACATATTCTCATCCCGTCTCCTGCCTATGAGAATTAAAGCCTTTCTGAGTCCACCACACTCTCCACATCATTCCCCACTTCCAGCTCAGAAGCAATGGTTATGCCTACAGTGATCCTTTTCCCCCCTCGCACATGTCCATGTGTACCAGCATTCGGGGCTTGTTATTACACTTTTCCAGCTGCAGGCATTCCCACGCCTCCCTTCTTTGTAAATCGTACTGACTATTGAACAAGCACTATATAATGAAAATTACCTCTGTTCATGCATGGAAGAAGCGCTAACGTTAGTTGGGAAAATTGGTTTTCCTACTTCTTTTTATAAATTAAGCAACAAGTTCAGATCTTGAATCAAAGAAGAGAGCTGTCTTTTTGGGTACGCCTAAGTAGTAAAAAAAGTTTTTCCCAACAGTGAGTACTTAACATTTCTTCTGGTGTGCAGCAGGATCTTAAATACACCCCTAATTATCATTGCTAATACATATTTTAATGAATACAAGCATATTTTAGAAGGATCATCACCAGGTCCTTAAGAGTATTCCCACAGCCTGCAGTCAAAAAATGCCTCACCAATTCTACCTAGGCTTTGAGATCCTTGACTAAACAGTGTAATATAAGTAAAATAATTATTGATGCACACAAAGTAATATGCAGACCTCAAAATCTATCTTGACACAAAACAGTCCTTCTAATTCAATTTTTTTGGACAAAAATCACAATGCTTTTTAATAGAAACCACAAAAGTTTTACTACATAGCACTAATTAATACTGTCAAAACTAGCCCCCCCTTTTTTTTCTTTTTAATTTCAAGTGAATCTTGAATCAATAGAGGGTACTCAGTAGTTAAAGTTGAAGCCTGCCTCCCAAAATAAACCCAATTTTGGCTCACACTTTAAAAACCTATAACCTTTTCATCTTCACATTTGATATGCGTGATTTGTGGCCAGGCAATGTCCATTTGATCCATAGGAAGGTTATTCATAATGAACATTTCAGTAACCTGGAGTGAACAATACACATGTGTTAATCAGTGATTTCTCCTATTACTGTCTACCTCCCAAATGGCTCATTTCTCATGACTTGGTAATACCCTAGTAGACAGTTTAAGAAATAATAATAAATAAATAAATAAAAACCCAAACCAAAAAACAAAACAAAACCCCCCCAAAAAAATCCACAATACTCAAACACACAGAGCTTAATCCATTACCACTTTTCCAAGTTTATTTATGATTTGTGCAGGAGGAAAACAAAAGAAAAAGAAAATAATTGCGACAGTATTTTCTGGAGAGATATTTACCTTGATGGAAGATGTATGGCTAAATCACCTGCTGTTTTTAAAACCACCGCTCTGTTTCTTCCTTATCAGATGCTATCCTCACTGTTCTGATTTATAATAGTCAATTAATACACAGTAAACTCTAGGAAAGTTGTTTTCTTTTTCTTGACACATGAGGCAGATTTTCAGGAAAGAGTCACAGTGCAGCTTTGTAAAAGCAATGTTTTTAAGGATTGATATGCAAATTAATAAAACAAACTCCTTCCGTCTCATTTCGTTTCCTCAGCAACTTCCAAAAAAGCCCTTGACTCATCCATATTTCTCACATTTCTGTGATGAATTCGTTATAGTTACAAATTCTAATCACAGTCGATAGAAGCAACATCTCTTTAGAAACAACTAATAATTTGGTTTTATGCAGACGATAGAAAGAACCAGAGATTGCTAGCACTGCATTAGCCAGGCAGCTTGTCCACCTGCAGTGCCTTACACTGAGACGTTCCCAAGTGGATTTGCAGAAATCCCTGCGGCACAACCGTCAGTCCCAGGGTCTGCCAGCGCGCAGTGGAAGCCCAGCTCAGAAGGAAGAGGACACTTCAAAGCTGCCAAGAGCTTTCTTTACGCCTTCAGACAAGCACTTTATAAAGCAGTGCATTCTATCTATCTATCCCTTAGGTAGAAGGAGGAGGGGGACTTCTCTTTCAAACAGCTCTGGGGTTTTGCTGTTGTTGCAGTTTATTTATTACATTTTGCAGAAAAGAGCGAAGTCTGCCAACTTAGACTGAAATACTGAGAATTCAGACTGCTAACTCCACATTCTTGTACTACAGAAGTCAACTGTTGTTTTATATACCAACAATAAGGTTATTTTTTTAAGTAAAAGGGCAAAAAGATTTTATAGTTTGTAAAAAGGTGTTATATATATATGTAAATGTGTGTGTATTTATATATATTAACGCAAAGAAATAGCAAAGAAGCTGTCAGACTTCTCCCAGCAAAATGCATAAGCAGACAGACAGGTGTTCTCTAGAACACAGAGATTGTACTGAATAAGTGTAAAGCCTTTTAAAGGAGGATATTTCTCAGATGTCAGACTGCAACAATCCTTGTCACTGCTGGGATTGTAGCTTATTTAGGTTTTTTTAACACGCTACCTAAGTAATTGTTATGTAAACAGAGCCAAAGTCAGGATCAATTTTTCTTACTTGTCATACTGTCTGGTAGGAGAAGAGCCTCTTTAAAGCTTTTATTTATTTTAGACATGGCAGATGCTATTGACAGAAAGAGTCCCTGGTCTTCCTTCTGTCACTGCAACAATCTCTGTATTTCTACATGCACATATGTCATCATGGTATGTGATACTTATCAAAGTAAGCCAAAAAGGAAGGTTAGATACAATTTTAAAAATCAAGATTTTAAAAGCTAAACATTGAACTCTGACTTGTAACTCCATTAACTGCAGTGGAATTGCATGAAGGATGAGTCTGACCTTGTGTGACTTAATTGCAATGTACTTTATGCTTATTATATGCAACCATATCTTTGTCAGCGAGCCTGCCAGCAGCCTGATTTGCAGGTGTGCTTTTCAGACTTTTACTGTCCTACCCTCCTGGAATCACAATCTACGAGTAGGAGGGATTTTAATTATTCACAAATTAGAAAGATATATTTTTGCCGTTCCTAATAAAAACTACTTCATCTAAGGTACGTAAAAAGGTTCTTTACCATATCCAGCCAATTTGGATTTAGTTATGCTTTGCAGAGTAAGAGAAAAGATTACCAAGGCCTACAAAAAGATGCATAAGCAGTGATTCCCATTTTCCCTAACTCGGATCCTACCAGTCTTACACTGCATCAAAATGGTATGGAAATGAGCAATAACAACATTCAGTCTTGCTTAGGCTAGGAAATATGTGAATAGGAGTTTGATCACCATCTACAATGCTTAGCGATTGCAAAGTTTGAGAAAAAAAAAGTAGAAAACCGAAGCCAACGTGTTCAGGTTCAGCTATTTAAGTGCTGAGCCAAAAGAGATGAGATTTACTAGGCCTGGACTTACACAGGCAGCTTTAAGGTCTCAGCATCCTCATCGTGCCCCAGACTTCAGCAACAGTGAGACCTTTGGATATTGTCCCTGCACGGCTGCAGGTTGGTCCAAGAGCAGCGCTGCGCGAAGGAGTGGAAGGAGGTGGATGCACAGGCACCACAGGAAACAGCTCTTAAGCTCAAAACCCCTTCGCGACTCCCCCATCCATTCACTGCCTGAAGCTGTTTGAATCTGGGGGTGGGGGAAATTGAGTTACCCACTGAAAAAAAAAAGCTAGCTCGATGTCTTCTTCACATATTGAAAAGAAGACTTGGGTAAAGGGAAACCTCTAAATGCAAATCTCTGCTGGCTCAGTTTTCACCGAGAGTGGAATTAATTCTGGGGAGAAGTGGGGAACTGTGAGAGCCGAAAAAGGAATACAGATGAGTTTCCCAGCTCTGCTGTCAGGAACTTCATCACTGGGGCCAGGGAGTGCCACAGAGGCCCATGGTCACCTTCCCTTAGAGAAGTCCAGTGAGCCTCAAAAAAAAGATCAGTGACGCGTAGGAATGGACCCCTCACAGAAGTACTTTTGTGACTTTTTTCCCCTTCACATTTGTCTTCTTTTCTTACTTCTTGGATTATCCATCATTTTCACTTGGAAAGCCCCATTCCAACAGCTTACTGTACTCAGAACTGAATTGTTTTTATCAGGTAGGCAAATGGGATCAAATTTTCAATTTGTATTTAGTCAGCATGGCATTATGTGTTTCAGGGGAACTACACTAATTTGTGCCAGCTGTCCCTCTTTTCCTCAGGGACCCAAGTAATAATTCAATAATCCAGGCTATCCACATCCCAGTTACAGTCCTTTCTTTGTTATTACCATGTAAAATGACTATTGGGGGGAAAAAATGCAAAACACCTCTGAAACTCCCCAAAGACGTAAAAGCATAATGAACTGCATCCCCTCTCTCTCTCTTCACAAACCTAGAATTTCATTCTGCTTCCAAAGAAGTCTTGAGAGAGGACGAAATAGGATTCACTGTTACCACTGCAACTTATTTTCAATGTATACAGCGTGTGCAGCATATTTAACTATTATAGCACTTTATGCCAAAGTGCTATTAATCTCAGTAGAGAAATGGATTAGAAAGCTTTGAGTCACTCCAGAAGTTGTCATATACTCCAGATGTGTAACAAGATGCAAAAGAGACTTGCAGAAAGAATCATAATTTTTGCTACATCCTCTGAAGATGAAATGATGTATCTATTCAATTTCATTATAGCTGCTCATTAGATTGGAACAGAATCATAAAAAGCTATATTTTGGCTATTATACTGTATAAATATATGGATCCATCCATATAGATGTTGATATACAACAAGTACCTATGCCCTCTTTTTTAATTTTGTAGATTTTAGAAACTGTAGATTTAATATAGCTCAGTAGTTTAATGTAGCTTAGTAGCTTAATGTTTACACATACCAACTCCATCCTATATCAATCCCTCAAAACTGCAGTAGCTGCTTAGTCTTCATTTCAAGGTAGACTTGCAGAAAGACACCATGAGGCCTGCACCAGAAGATAAGAACATGGACAGAAGGACCTCCAAATCTAGGACTTTGGAAGGCCTCCAAGGACCTGATGTGCTGCGAGGAAGACGGAGATGTTGAAAGAGGGGTCCCAAACCCCCAGACTCAATTCCCAGTGGGGTGTGCCGGAGGAAGAACGGGGCAGGACTGAGTGGGGTGGCAGAATGGGATTGGATGGACATTATTATAAAATCATAGAACCAGGGGCAGAGGGCGCGCGCGGGGTTATGTATTCCTGGGGCCTGGAGGCTTATTAAAGCTTCTGCTCTCTTTATCTTATCTCCTACTAAATTTGCCTGGAGTTTTTTTTTCCTCAGTCCTTTAAGGCATCAATGTGCATATACAACAAGTACCTATGCCCTCTTGCATATATACACAACACATGGAATAAGTGCAAATTTTAATATTCACTCTTTAGGGTGTTAACCGAGATGGCTCAGCCTGTTACGGGCCAGTCACCAGTTTTGAGCCCCCTCTTTTAAAAGATCTGAATACAGGCTGGTAGGAGATACCTGGGCATTAATACCTCTCCCTGGCATTACTAGTCCACTCCTTCCTTTATGCAGATGTCTAGTCACTACTCCAAGTGCCTTTGGAAGGACCTGGTACAGAGTTCTGCTACTGAGGAAGTGGTGAAGGGCAAATCACCCTCCTTTAGGGTCATGGAATAAAAGGCAGTGAACTGGATGGCATTAGTTGGAAGGCTGTACAGTGCAACTGAGCAATACCATAACAAGTTATTTAGTTCAGTGCACGACAGGGAGAGATTCTTTGTAAGAGATCAGTTTACATTTTTGACATTTACACTTTTTTACTATATTTAATTTTCTTATAAAATTAAACAAAAAACTTTCCATTTTTTCCCCTCAGCTCTGTGACTGTTTTGTGCATAAAAGCTTTAAAGCAAACCAAAACTAAAATAATTCCATGGAAAGGACAACAAGGTGAAAGACTTTTAGACTGCAGCAGTATTCTCAAAAGATACAGCTAGGTGCAGAAAAAGATGAAAACCTGAGTTTAGACTCACATGCGAAACACTCTTCAGAACTCTTCCTTGAAACTCCCTTGAAAGGATCCTCTTTCTATGTCAATGAAAAGTGAGCCTGCTTAGGCTAACTTTTAAAAGCCAAATGTATGAAAATCATAGAATCACTGAATCTTTAAAGAACTTCTGGTTCCAGCTGCCATGGACAGTGACACCTTCGACTAGACCAGGTTGCTCAGAGTCCCCTGCAACCTGGCATTGAGCACTTCAACAGATGCAGCATCCACAACTTCTCTGGCCAACCTGTGCCAGCATCTCACAGCCCTAATCATAAAGAATTTCCTCCTTATGTAAATGTACTATTTCAGATTAAACCCTTTCAGCCCCTTTGTCCTACAGACCCTGATGAAGTCCTTGCTGACGTTTCTATAACCGCCCTTTAACACACTGAAAGGCCTCAATGAGAGTTCAGTAAAACAAAAAGAGATTTACCAACAAGGTTTCTACATGTACTATCCAAATCTATTTTAGGAACTATGTTGAATTTGGGGCACAACATGTGAGAGATTATTGAAGCCAGCTTATCAGATAAACTTCATAGTCAAATCCTAAGTGTAATGAAGGCTCATGGAAATCACTGCCAGCTCAATTACATTGCAATGTGCCAAAACTGCTAATACACTGCTGAAAACTGTCCAGCAGGTTAGAATATTTCATTGAAACCTGTCAATTGCTGCAAACCTTTTTTACCATTTCTTCACCCAGGTTTTGAACTGTGGGTTTAAAAACTGAAACAACTATTTTAATAACCTTTTAATGGAATAAATACTGTAAATAGTAACTTTATCAACTTACAGCAGTTCTTGCACGTCTGCTAGTCCCAGAATAAAAAGCCTTGAGAATGAGCTAACTGCAATACTCCAGAGTTTGATTTAGCAGAGTAATAGAGACATATTTACTGCAATAAGAATTAGGATCGACCTAACGAAAAGAGCTTCTACAGAGCAGCAGAAAATAGGAAAGGAAAGAAAATCTGGTTACAGTATAGAAGGTGCCACAAAAATGACTTGATAAGCTCTGATTGAGGAAAGCTGGCCATCTCCAGATGAGCATATGTAAGCCTGTAATTTAGTAATGTGTTTGTGAAGCCATCACAAATTATCTACCATCGTGGGAGCCATATAATGCATAAACAAATGCAGAAATATTCAGGACAGCTGTAAAACGGATGACATTTTGTTTCAAATGCTTTCCCTCAATTTATTGGCAATTATATAACACGACCTACAATAACCTACTGGGTCTTGGCCTAACTTTCCTGTGCATTCCTATTCTCACAATTAATTCTTTCATTACTCCACACGGAGCGTAACTTTACCAAACTAGAATGTTAAATGGTTTTAGTCCTGGAGAGTGATAACCTATTTAACAGTCAGATATGTTAATTAACTTGGAAATGAAAAAGGACTTTAGCAAGAATATTTTACACAATCACCATGACTGACATGCACGTTTGTCACCTTCCTAGCTTTTATTCAATAGCCTTTCAGATTCTGTCTTTTTATGAAGTTATGTCCCAGCAGAACCAAGTTTAAAAAAAATACACCAAAATGCTGAAAAATTAAACTCTAAATTTCAGGAAATTACTGGTTTTCCATATTCCAGAAATGTCTTTTCCTAGGCTAACTGCATTAAAATAATTAGTTTCAGTACAAATGCTCACACTTCAAGCATCTCAAGCTGATTGGGATAACTCAATACAGTCCTATACAGAGCTGCAAACCTCAGATTTGCAGCACACAGACTCAGGAAGAATTTGGTAATTTACTACAAGCATGCAAATTATGACAAGAATTGTGACAACGAATTAGCATACCAAGCACAGCAGCCTCTTACCTACAATACATCTTAAAATAGGCAAGATCTACCCTCTGTGGTACTTGCCCATTTATATGTTCCTACAATACTTAAAGTGCGTGATGTTAATTTCCTCCCTGGAAAACCGTCCCCCAGACACTTATTTTAGCTTCACACCATGCACACACCATTAGTTCCTGATCCTACAGAGTCACAGGCATGTTCATTAAGATCACTTTAATTTAAAAAAGTTTACTTCCTCAGGTCTCTCCGGGAGACCTCTCCAAATGGCTGTTCAGAACTGGATTCAAGCTTATGTCAATGATCTGCCTCAGTGGGATTCTGTGTTTGTGCTGACTCGCAAGGGGAATTGGAGAGACAGGTCTCCTTAAAATTAGCCTTTATAAATATCCACCCCCACAAATGTACACCAATTTCCACAAAGGAAGGTTACACACTGCAAGTTTATACCTGTTTTCCAGCACTAACTTACCCATCCTAGCCAGCCCACAAAACTTTGTTTTATATTTAAAAAAAACATCATAATTATCTTAATATAAATTAAAACCATTCTATAGATGCAATAGAAGCACTTTCTTAGCGTGATTGCTTCTAGGAAAAGTTCAATGCTCAGCAACAAACTGACTGTTCTTGACACAGTTAAAAAAAAACACAAGCTGATTAAAAATATCACTTACTGACTCTTTGCCTAAGGCTCAAAAAGAACGTTGTTTAGTTTAGAACCTTTGGGCCTGAAGATGTACAAAAAGCCACTTCAGTAACATTGAAACATGTAAAGTAAAAATTGTTAAATGCTGAGAAGGCAATCAGGGAAGGATAGTAAATTAAAATGGAAATAAATTAAAATACTGACAAAGCCTGGAGGTGTATTTAACTGTAAATGGAAAGAACAAAGAAGTGGCATGCATCAGTCCACCCAATAGATGAGATGTCAAAAGTCACACAAACATGTAAGAACTTTTACTTGGAATACTAAAATCCTCTTCTACTGATACCCTTTGAAAAGCGCCAAAAATTCATGTATTCTTGTCCATCTGTCATGAAAAGTCTTAGACTTCTAAGATGCAGTAACATGGAAGTTGAAAGGGAAATAAGTTAATCTGTAAACACAAATAATTAATTCTCCGTGTAGATTAGATGCAAGAAGTAAGTGAGAAAAATCTACCACAGAAAAGAGTAGTTAAATAAAATAAGAACTTCTCTAAAAATCAAACCTATTTCATTACACACAGAATGCTGGACATTTACATTAGGATGATTTGCTACAGGTAAAATATTTAGGGCATGTCTAAATGGTATAACAACATAGTAGGGCTTTGACCACGACAGTTCCTGAGCAGAGGCATGTGCAGCTCTGTGTGACATTACTTGGGTAACTGCAGCTCTGAGAATCTCCCTTGTTCACAGTAAATTCCATGAGAGCATGAAGAGAAAACGCAGTGAAATACACAGTGCATTAAATCAACAAGGTGCCCAAGCCTGAGTGTCATGTGTCCAGGAATTTCTTGGGAACACACAACCAGCATAATGCAAATGGTTATATCTCATAAAAGTTGGTCCCTCTTACAAGTTAGCTGAAGAATGACAAACTGAAAGCTAGCTGTGGTATCAAAGGTTGATTGCAAGGTATCTGAAGACTTCACGCGAAGATCAATTGCTCGAAGCATTTATTGCTAATAAATAATGCAGAATGAATATCAGCAGGGTGAAATATGAGACTGCACAAAACTACCCTTGTTTAGTTGGAGGAAACCAAAAAACTTCAAAGTAATAGACGTAAGTAGACTAAACCAGAACAGCAGATAAAATCCAATAAAAATCAATGCAAAATAGTTCTTTTTATTTGAACTAGTCCAGGAAGGTAGCTTGCTATTATAATGTGCAGTCCCATAGTCCCAAGGGAACCCTTGCATGGACAAACTTATCCAAAATGCTTTTATCAGGGTGCCTAAAGACTGTGACATCACTTCAGTAACCAGACATACAAATGAATCCTGGGGCTTCCATAACAGCACCTCCCCATGTGGATTCTCTGATGTCTGACTAGGATGAAGTTGTGTTCCTGAAAGGATAATTGCATTGACATTCATTTTTATTGAGCTTTATATTTTTGAGACTAACATTCCTTTCTTCAAAGTGACTGAATTTGGCCCTAGGACTCAAGGTTTTTCCGGAGATCAGATAATCCTATATAAAATATTATTACTTAAGATAGTTTCTTTGAGAGATCAAACTGTGCTATTGTGAAAACAGTAATCATACCATCATTTTCAGGGACATCTGGGCAATGCTCTTAGTCATATGACTTAGTTCTAGGTAATACGGCAAGGAGCAGGGATTTTGACTTGATGATCCTTATGGGTCTCTTCCCACTCAAGATATTCCAGGAGTTCAAGTACTGTATTCGGACCATCTCTTCTCTAACACCATTCAAAGACTCCGTGATTTGCAAGGTAAAACAGACTATGCAAGAAAAATGTTTAAAAAACATCTGTTCTCTAGAGTTGAATAAAAACAAAAGGATATGATAAAAGTACAATTCAGTTCTAATAGGGAGTAAGATCAGGAGTTTTTTACCCTCTCTGTTAACAGAATGCACAAGCACGCTTTCAAAGGAATTGAGTGACAATATCTGAAACCTAAGGTTTGCCTTCAGAACTCCCTTTCATGAGCTGCAACTGTATTTAAAGCTATTGTGATTAAAAAAAAAAAAAAAAAAGGCAGCATTTCAAAGAGAGCAAAACTATATGCCTTACCAAAAAAACCCACACAAAAACAAACCCAAAAGACAGCATATATATAGACAAATAACTAATGGCAAAAAGCATAAAACAGCTTCTAAATGTCAGAAGGACACACTTTAGCAGAACTATACTGTCAAAAAGCAAAGACTCGCTACTCCTACAACATGTCAATGTGCCAAACTGCCAAAGTTCTTCATGAAGTTCCCAGCAAATATAAGCTGCCTTACACTTATTACACTTCCCACAGGGGTGACGGGGGCTCCTTTTTAAGCATCCCATTTTTAAGACAGGGCAATTGTTTTAACAAGGGTTGTCAGAAGCTGCCCCTTGCAGAAACAGCAGCACACAGCATGCACACTCACAGGCTGCACTTTAGTAGTCACAGGGAGCGTATCTATCACTGTTCTGCTTTTTTAAAGTCCCTGCAGTTTCCTCCTTAATTATTCTGAATACTAAAGCACAGCACAATTTTAAAAATCAGCCCAGTTCTCTGTTTTGACCTAACAATGAATATCGAGAAACTCTTTTAACCAAGAGATCAAAATCCTTCTGAAAAAAATACACTTCTCAGCACACTTCTCTGACTTCAGGAGACACAATTACAAGTCTCCCTTAATCACATCACAAGGCGCTAAGGAAAGCTTGTACATTCTGTCCTTCATCACACCTCAATGCAGCACAATCTGAACCAAAATTAAAACTGAATAGCAAATCATCCTCACAAAGCTTAAAGAAATCACAAAATTTATTTTTAAATTTGGGAAAAGAATCCTTGGAGGCTGAACAGAAAATCCAAGGCTTTTTAGCTCCTCTGCTGCCTCTGAACTGCTTCTTCCCTGAGCAACAAGTGACCTCACACATCAAGACCTGGCACCCACCTGGCACCCTGCCTTTAGTGACATCTCCAGCTGGCACTACGAGGCCACTGCTGAGGGAACAAGCATGGCAGGGTAGCCACGGCCCTGGTTTCTGTGCCATGCCACATGGCTTATGCATGTCTGTGTGCACACGTGTGGTCTTGTTTAATGTCACAGTACTTCCATGTTATTACATTGTGTGAGAAACAGAGTCTCAAGCCCAAATGGGTTTTCGAATAAGAGTTTATTATATGGTAAAAGCAAAACAGCGCTGGGTGCGGGGGGCCTCTGCTCCACCAAAACCGCACACAGTTGCAGGGTATGTCAGGTGTTTATAGAGTTAGTTCATACATATTCATTACATCATATGAATATACATTTTACATCGTTATTTCAAGAATTCAGTAGATGTTTACCTAGGCTAATCTGTTATCTATACAACAGGCTATAAATTCTCATATTTCTCGACAAGGAAGCGTTAACATCCTATTGGCTAAGCTTAGTTCAGCTAGAACTCATGTACAAGATAAGGTGAGATACTCTGTTTCAAGTTTTAGAATTTTTTTCTCCCTTCTCGAGATCACACTGACCTTCCTCAGTTTCATTTTGGCACGAATCACTAGTTTCATTTATCACACATTGCTATGTGTTTCCTGTCTACGAAGACTCCACAAATGACATCATTATAAGTTTTCAAAGAGCTTATTAGATGTCTGATTGACATTTGAAGGATGAAATTCAGTAATGAAACTAAAATGAAAATAAAGTAAGGAGACTATCTGAACTTCATTCATTTAAGTTCTTGCCAATGACTATTCACATGGAAGTCCATTTACGTCGAAGGTATCCAGCTGTAAAGTACTCTGGGCTGGGGACCTGTGCTATGAGAGGCTGCCAGTAGTTCCAGTAATGATTTGGTTACACAAAGGCTTATGAATATGTTACAAATTCATACAAAAACCACCCCCGTTCTTCCATTGCACCTCTACTCAGCATCTAAGCTAATCTTCTGCTTTCCTTGGAAAAAGGGAACGCACAGTTTCTTTCTGTTATGGCTCGAACACCTAGTGCAAATCAGGACATAGCACTGAATCAAATGATAATCCAGTTCACTAAGAATAGGTCTTCCTCAACCCTGGCATCTTGTGGAGCAGAGAATTTCTTTCTCCTTGGGGTACTTGAGAGCTGCTTGTCAAGAGGGAGATATAGATGCAAAGTGTCCACACGCTTTAGATCTCTCACGTGGAAGAGTGCATCGAGGAGAAGTGAGTTTGGACTGAAAAAACGTGGATGCTGTTCATGTTTAGGGCCTAAAGAAATATGTTCTCTCTAGGCTCCTGCACAGTCTGAAGACAAAACAGCTAGATAGTAGAGGAGCATAATTTATGTGGAAGTGATACTTCTCAGCAATGAAGATTCTAAGGACATGGCTGGCAAACAAGGTAGATTTGATGAAGTTCTTCTTTGTTCAAGGGGAAAACACATTTTCAGCGTCTTGCTAAATGTAATTTGAAACAAGATGTGTGACTTTTTCTGGCACATCTATTCCTCTCATTTCTTGTCAAATGGTTCTTGTCAAATTAGGGTGCTTGGAGTTATAGACAAGGAATATTTCTCTCATTTTCTCTTCCTCGGGGAATCGAGCACAATGTAAGTGCAGCAACCAAAACACAAGCATCAGTTATGATATGGATCCCATTTTGCCTACCATAGCCTCTCTGAAAAGCTACCATCATTTCTGTGGCAAGGAGTGCTCTCTGTGAAAAATGAATTTTACCCTCGGCTTCCTTCTATCACAGAAAGTAGTTTTATGCCAAACTGCCAATATTCATATTTTCCATTATTCTGGGCTTTTTTCCCCACGCAGGATAGAAATATTTTCTCTATTTTGTGCAAACAATACGAATAAAGAACATTGATGGACTGCATGGAGGGGAAAGAAAAGTATATTTAAAAATACCACTTACATTTATTTACTAAACAATTAAAATAGACTGTTTTCTTCCCAGAACATTAATAAAAGTGTAAGCTTTAGAAATTCGGTCTATTACAGACTCCTAACATGGGTAACTCATGCATTGTTTTTCAAAGGGAAATGCAAATTAAATTGAAATAAGAAAGTTGTACTTACTGTAGCTAATTCATCAAATTTTCCAAACAGCTCATTCAGCAGCTTCACCAGCTCTTGAGCAGTACACTGTGATGCCAGACTGGTGAACCCCACAATGTCTGCAAACAAAATGCTGTAAAGAAGGAAAAAGAGAGAAATCAGTACAGAAGACATCTTCACATTCTTGTTATACCCTTTTATAACATGAATGTGACCCTAAGCACAAACTCCAACAACCCCTGAAATGTTACCAATAAAGTGCTTGGAACAAAAATGGCAAAGATTCAGACAAATAGGCATTAGTCTTGTGCTGTCAGCTGTTGTATAGAATCCTTGGGCACTTTCAATGTCTAAATATCTATCTGGTTTAGATATTGCAAAGCATCTCATTCATTCAGTGAGCACTTCAGGAGCACAGTGCACAGTTTGTCCACTTTGCAGCTGGGCTCTCCTCAGCTCAATTGGTTTCCAAGACAGTTTTGCACTGCTAGAGTTCCACAGCCGAACAGATAAGCCCTCCATGAGGATTTACCAAGTACTGAAAGACAGGAGTTAATAACTTGTGTTCAGTAGCTCCATGATGTGGTCTTACAGTAGGTCCCTGTTAGGAGCCAGTGCCGAGCCAATATTCTGTGTACTGTGCCGCCTGGCTCAGGCAAGTGTCCAGCTTTCATCAGTGTTAGCAAGGTTTTAATGTCTGATAGTTTAATCTGCTTTAACAATCCCTACCCATCAGTGAGAGCGTTGAAAGAAGCACAGGTACCACTGTGACTGAGAGAATAAAAATTCTAGTACAATTCCAGGGGCTTGAGAGAGTATGAACCTTTCAATTCTTTTGATCCCTCCTTCTGCTGGCAGAGGTGCAATGCCAACTGCAGGGACACACTGCATTTATCTCCAATACCCAAACTAGAAATGCCAAACAACTTATGTAAATGCTAATAAACAGTCCCATAATACATGGCCTAGGTATACACTTGACACAGTGTCAAACTTAGCTTACAAACTCTATGTTGAATTAAGCATTATGTGCTCCCCTTCACCTCAAAAAACCTTCACTCTTTAGAAAAAACAGCAATACTAGAAAAGCAGGCCTAGCAAGTCTACTTTTTCTTTTCTCCATAACCACGTCTCAGCTCTTCTAGTAAATGACACAAAGGGCAGCCCTGACTCAGACCCTGCTTCTATAATTTCATTTAACCCAGTTCTTAAAATCCCCTGCCCACCACAGCAGATTAGGAAAAAACTAGCACAAAACCGACTCATCTGAAGTTCAACAGCTCTGGTCTGCAAACAAAGCATCTATGTTGTCATGTTAATCCTTGAGGCAGCACATTCCACTCCTTGGAGCATGTATTATGAGAACACCGCTCAAGATGGCCCCAGCTCAAGGAAAAAATAGCTCTATTCCATTTCTATGCTGTTTATACACAACAAAAAGTCTTCTTAAAATAAAATATTCAGCATTTAGTTAATTTTACAGGTTCAGGTCTCTGTTATGAAAGTCGACCAGTCAAGTGATGGGTAAAGTAAAAGGCATTAACAGAGGTCAATAACACCAGCAAGGTACGCTGCATTTTTTCACAAGATCTACTTATTCTCTTAATTCTGGATTGACATCCTTTGTTGCTTGACAGCCCTAGGTTGGTCTTCCTGGAAACTCACAAGTTAGTATCAAACAATCCTCCTAAATTGCTTGAAGATTTTCAAATTAATTTAATTGTGCATCAGTGTCTTTCATACCGTTTCCTTTATGGTCCTTTTTTCTTTATGACTTAAATTCACATCAGAATTCATACAGTTGAAAAACACAGAGGCAAAACCAGCAATTACAATTGTTGCAGTCCATTTCATCATGAAGTTTCCTGATTTTAAGTCAATGCTATCAGAGGAGAGGGAGTGTGGATGCTGCATTATACTAATAGCTTCTGCTAGCCTGTCTACCATTTTAAATCTCATCTATCCTACACGTTCTACATTTTGATATTATTTTTCTATTTCCATTTTAAATATGGCAGTCCACCTTTTCCCCCCCCCCCCCGTCTAAGCACACACACAGTAACAGCAATATTTCTGGCAGCACCAACAATGTTCATTTGCAAAAAAATCCTATGTGGTGGGAAGGCAGTTAGGCCTTTAAGGTAATGACCATTTTCTGTTTGCCAAGGTCTTAACAATGAGGAACATCTATATACACACAAACCAGAAAAGTTCTGTATTTGCAGAGACTACATAACAAGGTGTGGTGTGGGCAGTGCTCCTGGTGTCCAGTGATGGACAGCAGCTCCGGTGCTGCCGCAGGAACCTCGCAGGGGCTGGCATGTGGGATAGGGCACCACCTCATCCCTGTGAAATTTGACCTGCCCTTTCCCACCCCCTCAAGCAACACACACACTTGAGCGGGTCTGAGCCAATAATTAATACAATAATCCATTGTCTCACACCCCCTCTCACACACACAGAGCTTTGATATTCTAAAAAATAGCATTGAAACTCAATAGCTGGTTCATTTTATTTCAGCTAGTGCACTGACCAATATTGTCTCTTGCACTTCTTCACCCATCTGTTGCCTCTTCTAGTGCTGCTTGGACTACCAGTATTGTGGGGCAGCACCAACACTTACTCTTTATTGCACAACATCTAAAAGAAATTAGGGCAACATCTTGGTCTCTGACATAGGCTCAAATCACCCATCTGATGCAACAAACTTTTTTTTACCCTGTTATGTTCTGCTCAGGTTTTTGCAACATAAAGGACACAGAAGGCCTTTATTGGGAGGTGGCAAAATCAGCCACAGGGAGTGAGAACAGACAAGAGATTCAACTTCTTGCTATGGCCATGGAATTCATAAAGGTACTAAAGAAAAAAATTGTAAGAAAGACCATGACAGAATTCCAGTGATATACCTGACGTGTTTCCATAGCCAAACCATATTTTCAAATATATTCAAATATTTTCAGTGTAAGCCCCCACACTGGCACTGAAATTGCCTTTCCTTTGATTTGGATATATTATTCACACAAAAATACTATGAGCCTTAAATTTAGGCCATGTCTAGTATCCTTAGAAAAGTTAAGACAAAGCAACTACAGGGATGACATCAGTGTTAAAGCACATTAATCACTCCTGTAGATGCACCCATCCAAGAGCCAAGTAGCCTTGCTTCACAGTAAGTTAAATCAGCAATTGCCATGGAGGTTCACATCCTCAGAGAGAATTAAACTAGAGTATACTAGGGCTACCTTATTTATGCATTAAAGATTCCTCATAATGGTATGGCATACAAAGGGATTGCCAAGTAATTTTATTTAAAAAAAAAAATGCAAAGGTAAATGTCAGCATTTATAGAAACAAGAAGTGTGAAGCTACCAATTAACAACTGTTAATTCTTAATGACCATTCAGGGATATGTGATTTAATTCGATGGAATTAAACAATTTCATTCCACAGAATTAACAATGCATAGCAAGGCACTCTGGTGAAAAAACAAAAAAAAAACTCAACCTCAATTAAACTGCACCTAATAAAGAATGAAGAGAAATGAAAGTGGAAAGTGAAAACAAGGACAAAGGTTTCTTTTGTTTGCTCGACACATGATTCAAGCACTGCTCTTCACTACAAGCAATGTGAATACGTTGGTTAGGAAGGCTAAGCAGGCACCAGAGTGCTGAGCCAGGCGTTGTCACATTGCCCAGGGGCTCAGCAATGCTCTTATTCCTCCATCCCACAACTAAGCAAGGCGAACACAAGGAGCTGACATTGTCTTTGCCTATGTTCTATGCCAAGATCTCTGCAATCCCATGCTCTTTGAAATATTCAGCATCTGTCCTGTAGCTTTCAGTCACAGAATCTCATAGAATCACAGGATGTTAAGGGGTTAGAATGGACCTTAAAGATCATCTAGTCCCACCCCTCCCTGCCGTGATTATGGACACCTCCCACTAGACTTGGTTGCTCAAGGCTTTATCCAGCCTGGCTTTGAACACTGCCAGGGCTGGGGCATCCACAGCCTCCCTGGGCAACCTCTTCCAATGCCTCACCACTCTCATAGTAAAAATTTCTTCCTAATATCTAAATTAATTTTCTCTCTTCTGATTTGTACCCATTATTCCTAGTCCTATCACTACAGTTCCTGATGAAAATTCCCTTCCTGGTTTCCTGGCAGGTCCCCTTCAGATACTGGAAGGCTGCTATGAGGTGTCCACACAATCTTCTCTTATCCAGGCCAAACAGCCCCAACTTTCTCAGCCTGTCTTCCTAGGGGGACTGCTTCAGTCCTCTTATTAAATTTGTGGTCCTCTAGCCATGCTCCAACAGTTCCACATCCTTCTTGTGTTGGGGACACCAGAACAGCGTGCAGTATTCCAGGTGGGGTCTCATGAGGGCAGAGTAGAGGGGGAGAATCACCTCCCCCTGCCTGCTGGGGATGCTCCCTTGGATGCAGCCCAGGATTTGGTTTGGCTTTCTGGGCTGTGAGCACTCACTGCTGGCTCATGCTGAGTTTTTCATCAACCACCGCTCCCAAGTCTTTCCTGTAGAACTGCTCTCAATCATTTCTCCATCCAACCTGTAGATATGACTGGGATTGCTCTGACCCAGGTGTAGGACCTCGCACTGTGTTCTGTTGAACTGCTTCCCTAACCTTGTCCCTAGCTGTATTCCTCTCAAGCCGTCTGTCCTCATTTCCACTCCTCCCTGTTGGTGAGCACAAGATCCAGTATGACAGCTCTTCTCATGTAAGGAAGTTGCCATTGACACATTTGAGGAACCCCTAGGTTTGCTTATGTCCTGCTATTTTGTCCTTCCAACAGATACTGAGGTGGTTGAAAACCCCCAATGAGGACCAGGGTTGAGAGCACAAGGCTGCTCCTATCTGCCTACAGAAGGCTTCGTCCACACCATCTTCCCGATCGGGGGGCTGTAGCAGATCCCCACTACAACATTCTCTGCTCCTGTCCTCCCCTTAATCTTCACCCACAAGCTCTTGGCTGACTCCTCATCCTTCCTCAGGCAGAGTTCCATGCTCTCCAGCTGGTCATTGACACAGATGGCTACACCTTGTGCTCATCTCCCTAGCCTGTGCTTCCTAAAAAGCCTAAACCCCTCCATTCCAACGTTCTAGTCATAGGAGCCACGTCTCTGTGACTCCAGTGGTATCACATCCACGCATATGTGGGCACATCTCTAGTTCCTCTTGCTTGTTCCCCATGCTACAGGTGTTTGTGCGCAGGCATCCGAGCCGGGCCCTGGGTAAAGCTGACTCCCCAGCTGGAGTATCTGGAATGCCTTTGCACTGCTCTGGGCACCCACTACAGGTGTTGGCATCTGAACGGCAGGATTGGGATGGACAGGTGCCCTACCCCAGTAAACCTAGTTTAAAGATCCCTTAGTCTGGCAAGTCTCCAGCCAAAGATAGTTTTTCCTTTATTATCAGTAAACCAAGCTTGGCAAAGTGAGTCCCATGGTCTGAGTAACTAAAACCCTGACTTACCAATCATACCAGGATTTTATCAGTCAGTTCATAGGATCAAAATGTTTGGTTAATCTGGTAAAAACTTGAATCACTTTGACTTTTAGATGGACAAGTTATTGCAAAACCCCAGTCCCCAAGCCTCAATCTTTACTATATTATTTATATTTAAGACTACAGGAGTTTGCCCACTCAGCTTTGCAGAGCCTTTGGTTCTTAATACCTTGACACAGTCTGAAGAGAAGAATGCTCCGCATGTTTTCCCAGGAGACAGTGTTAATTTTAAGAGGAAATAAAGGTTTTGGCAAATGTTTTAACAGGGGTAACAAACAACCAAGCCAGAGCATTCCACAAAGCACCAACTCAGCACTTGCCAACCCACAAAACTTAGCAGAATCCAACCCACTGGTTTTAAGTTACCCAAAATATTCAATAAGAAAAGAGAGATTAAATGAGTAGAGAAAGAAAGAGATTAAGAGAAGAAAGAGGAGTAAATAGCTACCACCAAAGAGTGCTACGGACATTCAGCTCCACATCATAGATTACAGGTCCCAAGAGGAAAAGCAAGATAAAACCCCCTCTGCTCCTGTATTTATGTGCTTTGGCTACTGTGGTCACTCCCCCCAGGTGGGACGTCTGGTCCACTGACCACCTCCGTTCCTCCCAGGTGCAGCCAATCTGAGGCTCCAAGGGGTGTGGTGTGAGGAGGCTCCCAGGATGACCTGATGGATTGGCAGCTCCTCCATTTGAGTTCTGTGTGACGGCCCAGCCATGTGAGTGCTGAGACTGCTGTGAGGCTGCGGGCCTCACCCTTCCCCCTGCGTATAGTCGGTCCCGACCCAATAATTTAAATCCTAATAACTGATCTTGTGTCTTACAGTTATTAGCATCATGATTTGCAACAGGATGTCAATATTCTATTATATCCAAGGAGGGGGGGAAATAATCAATTAGAAGAACCTTGGCAGGGTAGAGAGGTGGGCTTGTGTGAACCCCATGGAGTTCAGCAAGGTCATGTGCACCCGGGCTGAGGCAATCCCCAACATATAGATGGAGGGATTACTAAATTGAGACCAGCCCTTTGAAGGAGGGTTTGGGAGTACCAGTGGATGTAATATGGCATGCGAGTTAGCTCTGTGTTTGCAGCCCAAAAACCAAGAAATTTCCTAATACACATATAAGGAAGTGTGGCCAGTAGGTGGAGGGAGGTGATTCTGCACCTCTCATGAGAGCCCACCCGGAGTACTGTGTCCAGCTCTGGGGTTTTCAGTACAGGAAAGACATGGACCTGTTGGAATGTTGTGGATGTTCAGCCTGGAGAAGAGAAGGCTCCAAGGAGACCTTATAGTACCTTCCAGTGCCTAGAAGGGTTATAATGAGAGAGCTGGAGAGGTACTTTTTACTGATAGGACAAAGGGGAATGGTTTAAAACTAAAACAGGGCAGATTTAGATTAGATGGAAAGGAAGAAATTCTTTACTCTGAGGGTGGAACAGGTTTTCCAGGGAAGCTATGGATACCGCATCTTTGGAAATATTCAAGCTCAGGCTGGTCAGGGTTTTGAGCAACCTCATGTAGTGAAAGATGAGCTTGACCCTTACAGGGGGACTGGACTGGATGATCTTCCATGTTTTTTTCCAAACTAAACCATTCTATGATTCCATTATTCTGATTTTTAATGGAGGTTTCCTAAGGCCTTTTTTTTTAAAGTTACCTGGAGTATTTGGTTTGGTGCGACAACCACTGTTTCTAACTGCTTCTGGTATAAAAACTCTGACCAAGAGCAAAGCCACGCTGCAGTGAGCAAGTTCAGGAACGAAAGCATTATAAGCAGCCATTTCCCTCCTCTTTCAGAAACAAAGAGCCGTGCTGGTTCAGCACAGCCATGTAAGTTACATACATCATTATCTCATACACCTCGACAATCTGGAGCATTTCTGTGCCGACAATCCCAGAGTCATTGCTCCAGGACCTTCTGGATTCCTGTTTACTCCCTCCATGATCACTGCAGGCAGGCATAGCCAGCACCTGCCTGGTGACTGCAGCCCTCCTGCAGCACGGCGGGAGGTGGATGCACCTGCCAGAACCGAGCATGGAAAGCCTGGGGCTTGGTTTAAGTGATTTAAGCTGCTTCCCAACCGCGGGTATTGACAGGGCAACCCTTTTCTGTGTCACTCTATGGGGCGTTCAGAAGCAGAAACCCTGCCAAGACACACAAGAGATTTGAGAGCTTGTAGGTGGCAAACGTTCACTTTTAACAGCGCTCATTCGTATGTTTTGTGCACTTGAATAGTCCTGCTGTTTTCAATGGAGCCACTTGTCTGAAAAAGCAGTCCGCAAAATAAGAGGGGTTGTGTGCCCTGTTTTTTGTTTCCATTTGGGTAATTTGCTTAATTAGAGTACAACTTATAGTAGGAATGGTATTTTAATGGCACACTCTGCCTCGGAAAGGAACCTGTAGGACTTTTTTTTTTCCCTTCAAAGGTCAAACATATGGAAAGTTTATTAATAATTTTATCTATGACTCATTGAAATGTTTAAGAAAAACCTGCTCACAAAAACTAAAGAGGGCTGATAAAACTAAACATAAAGGGCAGGCATGTTTTTACATGACAGTCATTTATGAAAACTCAGAAAGTTTACAAGCTCAGAAAGACTACATACAAAAGTCTGTTCATATTCATCAGGATCACAAGTTTCTAAAACGTTGAAATGGGTAAGTTAAATTTTAAAAAAATATTTAAGTTCAGATGGCTTCTAAAAGACAGGACAGACCAGAAATATTTGCATATATGTAGCTGCAGATTTTGTTCTGGCTTCAGACTAGGTCGCAAGAACCTCTAAAATGCCACAAGGAATCTTTTTATTGCTAGCTTTGAATTAGGCAGTGTGTTCCCTGAAATTAATATCTCTTCTTACAATACATCCAGTTCTATTTTATATTTGTGAAAATGAGGCTAAATGAAACTGCTGCACCAGTGGCTCAAGAAATTATTAGCCATTCAATGTTCACTTCCTTTTTATCTCTTGAACATTGAGTTACAGAGCAAAACAAGAAGTTGTCTGCTAATATACCAAGTGAGCTATATTCTTATCCATCCATGTGTTGAAACAGTTTCATGAATAACTAATGCAGTGGGAAAAGTCCACTCCAAAAGAGACAAACAACAAAATCTGTTGAGGTCTCCATACAGGGCATATATTTGAGCTGAAATTCAACTTGAAATATTCTTAATTGAATTACAGCTGCGTGGAGAGATTCAGTCAGGACTGGTGAGTATTTACAGTAGCCACTGTACATACATACTTAATCAGTAAACTCCTCAGGGCTGTAGAAATAAGGAAACCAGAAATAAGAGAATGAAATATTAATCTTCCATTAGTCAACTTAGTCTTAGAAAAGAGCCATCTCTTTCATGTTACAAACTATACTCTTGAGCATCACAGAAGAGCTGGTCCATTGCGTAATCTTTACATGTAACTTGACATCTGGTTTCCCACCTAATTCATAGTGTCCTTGGGTAGGATTGCCCCACTAAAATAACACCTGTACTGCGAAGAAATTGCTCCTTGACTGTATATAGACTATTTCCTTCTGATAAGCCATAGATTTTATTAGTTGTGATTATTTTACTTTCCTGATGGTTAAATTTAGTGTCCTGACTGAGTTAATGCTACAACAATATTGGCTGTGTATTTGCGTGTCTTGTTTTGCATATTGCATTTGCATTAAGTTGTTTTTCTGCATGTAAAACACAGGCATTTATTTGTTACTGCACAGCAATTCTGTTCAAAAACTTCACAAGGCAGCAGATGTACTGCAGATCTGGGAAGAGCTCATCAAAGCATGGCACAAGAGTGCCTTCAACACAGAGGGGTGTTTTCACTCCCTTCCAGAGGCACAGTCAGTTGCAGGCAGTCATTCAACAACTATTGGGATAGTTAGTAAAATATTCACCAACTAATTGATAAGCCACGGTTATGTGAAATCTGCCCGTATTTTTTTCCAGCCCACCATTCACTTCTTACAGGGGTAAATGTCTCTCCACTGTAATGTATCTGCCTGTGTTTTTCTGGGAGGAGGTAAAAAAGGTACCAGTATGAATGTCTTATTTTTCATATACAAGATTTAGAGATTAAACACTCTTTGACTTTTTTTCCTTTTCTTTCTTTCTTTTTTTTTTTTTTTTTCCCCAGGCAGCTAAGACTGAAACAGATGCTTTTTTTACTTATGAGGGTAGTCTATTTATTTATTTATATACTCACTCGTTTAATTAGATATTTATTTTTTGTCTGTTTGTTTGTGGGGGATTTATTGGTTTGGGTTTTTTAACAGAGACGGAATGGAAAAATCAAGTAGCTTACTCATTGCATGCCTACCTCCTTCAGGTTATCCTTTCTGAAGGATAGTGGTCTGATACTTCCAGGTATTTTCTGGGAGAAAAAGAAACCACTGCAATAGGAAAAGTTAAAGTGCAGCTCATTTTCTATTTTCCATTGTGTAACTTCGTGGTTAAAAAATTCCTGGAATTTAGAATTATAGAAAGGGGTTTTCTTGGTTTGTTTTAGTAGTAGTGCTTCACAGAATGCTTGACGTGAAGAGGACAAGTCATGAGAATATAGGAATTGTCTCTGAGGTTTGCCTGGGATAGCACTGAAATGCCATTACCCAGAAGAAAAAAAAAAAAAGTTGTTTTCATCTCTTTAAAAGAGTAAAGCACACACTTGTTGTTGGCAGTGATCACCAGCAGCACTTCCCAGAAGGATGCTGTAGCGCTGTTCTCCACACTGGTGTCACTTGATGGGAGTTCCCCTGCGCCCTTCACATCTGCACAGTCGCAAAACTTCTGGGCTGAAACTCTGGCCTACTGGGACCTGCTGCTCACAGCTTGCTGGGTATTTAATGCACACTATTTCATCCCATTTTTTATATTTTTTTTTATGATACAGTAGTTTGCTTTACTGAAATAAAAGGCAATATGGTTCCCACAATACAGATGGTGAATGGACGTCTCCTGTTTTAAGTTGTCTTCCCTGAAGACCTTACCTTTGACATTAAAATGATACCATTTTACTTTGCCTCCAAGTACTTAATGCCAGAGTATGAATTTACATCTCCAGACAGGGTATTCAGATTACAAAACTTTGATAAACTCCATATTGAAGCATGAATAAGCCACAGAAGCTTTAGTGGTTATGTGAAACACACGTGGTGTAGGGAAAAAAGACCACTCCTGAGGTTACATTTCAAAAAACTTTCAGCCCAAGGGAGGACTCAGAACCATTATAACCAACCAGTCAATCTGCAAAGGAGTGCTGTGTAAGATGACCACTCACACTGAAATGACCTTTGACACATACAAGATATAAATATACTAATCATGATATAATTATCATTGGCTTGCCTTGCCCCTGAATGTAAGTGCAACCAGCAGTATACATATATTTCATAGCACCGTGATGGCATAACTAAATAACATTTTTATAAGTGTATAAGGAATGTGATCACCAAAGGGCCAAAGTAGAAGCCAACCAAGCACCAAAACCTGGTATACATGAGGCTTGATTAGCACAAGTGACAATAGAAAGGCAGGACATTAGAAGATCGGCAAAAAAAAGAAAAAAACTCTACAAATGGCATTGGTGAGGGGTGTAACAGCATAAAAGCATGAGGCATAAACAAGGAAAAGTGGAGGAGGAAGACATCCAACTTGGTGCTGTATGTATCCTTCAGGAGCCCTCAAGTCTGACTTTGGCAACTGAGAACCATCAGAGACTGTAAACAACACTGCTAACTTTGCAGCATCAGCTCTGGGGTACTGTACATAGAGAACTGCCTTTAAACTGATTGTTAAAAACCAAGAATTTTGCATGCAGAGTGATGAGAGATCACCATTATGTAATATTTAACCATTTACATGACGTGAGCTACTCACGTGTAAATTTCAGTTGTGTTATGTTTAATTTTAGAGTTTAAAACTGACCTCCTTTGTCAGTCCTCTGAACTCTCTCTTCACAGCCATCTCTGATTCCTTCACTGACAGAAATGCTTTTAGTTGCAATAACTTAGTCACTGGGAAGTGGTCTTTGCAAACATTAAAGGCAACTTCAGATGGACTGAACTTCGAGAGAAGGAACTTATCAGTGGATGAGAAGGTGCTAAAAGAGTCTACTCTTTTGCCACATGACTAGACAGTGCAAGTCAAGGCAGCTCTGTGACTTGTCCCTTACTGAGCCTGCACCTTGCTTAGTGCCAATTGAAATTCTTGGGCGTTGTTTCTGAAATGGCAGCAAGACACTTGGAGGCAGTACAATAAAACGCAGACAAAGCCTTTAAGGAATCTGTTTCAGGGGGCAAAGAAGAATAACAAATGAGAATGAACTTTAAGAACAAGCAGTATAAATGAGACCACTTGCACAACAGTCTCACACTGAATAAGAGCAAGACATGGAATTGAACTTCCTCAGTAACCTCTGATGCCAAATGTTTATATGACGTGGACAAATACATAATTTTTAAGTTCACATCACACTTTCTTTCTGTGTTTCCATGCTATTAGCCATAAAAATCCATTGCAATAGAAGTAATCAATCCTATTATAGAAAATATAAATGTGTAAAAGCTATTATGCAAAATAAATATTCCTATTCATCCAGACCACAATACAGCACAAAAACAATGACTAGTCATTTGGAAAAAGTTGTCTGTCTCCCAGAACTACTATTCTAGGACATTTATTGATTCACAATTGTCTTCTGAAAAGACTGTTAAGATTTCCTAGTGCTCCCATTCTCCCAAACTGTATAAATGATAAATCTTCACTGTACTCCTTGTTTTTTTCTCTCTGAAACCTGACTACAATTCTACAGCACTGTCCTTGTACTAAATATTCTCTTCTTCAGTTTATTTCATGGACTGCATCAATCCTACCTAACATTGTCATGCCTTTGAATGTAAATCTTGTGGAAAATCCTTTCAGGAGGCTTCAGGAAATCTTCCTTCATTTCCATTGCAACATTCCTGGGCAAAAGACTCATCAAGAGACGTTCCTAAAAGAAAACGTAAACAACATCAGTTTTGTGGTATAGTGTGTGACCATTTAAAAGTTTTAAGCTATTAAACTAGACAACTTTATCCTAATCTAGTCTGCTTCCTTAAAATTTCTGCTGTATAAATAATATGAATCATGTCTCGGTGTGGGTGTCTTTTTTTAAGCCTTCTGCACTAAAAAAAAAAAAAAAAAAAAAAAGCTACACAGAAAGAAGCAGCTTCAAGACCAGATAAATATCCATAATTTTCATTAACATTGCAGTGCTAATAATAACGACTTACTTTATTGTTAGTAGCATTTATCTGTCTGGGAGAGATTTCCCAGGATCATTTGCTATCCTTTTGTGTGTCCTACTTCTTCCTGGATCTAATGAAAGTGTCACATTACAAGAACTATGACAGCTGGTTATTAAGTAGTGAGAGTGGATGATGGATTTATCCACTGTCTAATTCAGCAGACCAGTAATAGGGGTATAGTTTTAGTGGCATCTTATCCAGTGTGGCAATGCCTGTTCCAGCCAGCTCAGTAATGACATGCATCAGTACAAAACCCTAATTAAACACACGTCTTCTTGATATATTTTAGCATGAGTCACGGAACCACATAAAAAGGATCTCTAATGTTTTGGATCTTGTCAGTGTTGACTTACAATGGCCTACGTGGTTTTTCCACATATTCTGTCCCATTCAAAGGTACCACCTGGCAATCTGCACCTGATGTTCTTAGGTGCTGTAAGGTCTCCTTAGATACCTACTTAAGTTTTGTTTTCACACAGAAAATGTTTGCCATTTAAAATGCAGTTCCAAGGTTGCCCATCAGACCTGCTACCTTCAGCCATGCAAGTCATTCGGTCTCAATGAATTTACATAACCACATCCAGTCTGATTCAGGAGTTCCAGGTTCCAAACAACAAGGGGGAAAGGCTTGAACCAGGAAGATGTACCCTTGGTGGAAGTGGATTAGGTCAGGAAATAATTAAGCAAACTGGATGGAAATGAGTCCATGGCCCTGCAAGCACTGAGTGAGCTGGCAGATGTCACTCTAAGGCCATTCTTGATAATCAAACATGGTGATTGGGAGAAGTACATGAAGACTAGAAGAAAGGTAATGTCACTTCTACATTCAGGAAGGGCAGTAAGGAGGACCCAGGGAACTACAGGCCAGTCAGTTTCACCTTGGGTCCTGGAAAACTTATGAAGCATCTCATCATGGAAGGCAGGGTGGTAGGACCAGATGACTTCCACAGTTCCCTCAACTATTCCGTCATTCCATTATCTGACAATCAAGAACAACTGTAATGGCAGCTGTGAGACATCACAGAAGTGCATATTTTGGCCCTACATCCTCCTTTTATTTACATGATATTAAATAAGAACCAAAAATTAACACTGTGAAGAGGGTGTCACAGACGAGTGCTTTGTGTTGCTCACATGCACATATTCACCAGCCAAAACCATCAAATAATACTCAAAATTTCTAATTTTACAATTTCTTCTGGAAGAAACATATTGAATATATATTTCACCAAGGAATAAGTTAAACTTTGCAGAACTGCCCTGGTACTTATTTTAGACTCAAGTTCCTTCATATGTTTGAGGCAGTCACATTGTCTTGGAGCTATGGATCACTAAGTCTATTTCCAACTGTTCTTATAGGTATACTAAAAATATTGCAAAGAATGTGGTGAAATTAAATATTTGTCAACACTTCCTGCTTATAGAAATTTCCAGTTAACCAAAATGTCTCACATTTTGGTAGGAAATGGTTATTTACTATAATTTTAATGTTAATTTAATTAAGTCTGCTTACTGCAACAGAATTGTACTTGGGTAACCCAAAATTTGGGGTAAAACCCAAACTAAATATTTTGTCAACAGTGGATCTTATGAAGCTCTGTTGCCAGCTACTTGTGTCTTGCAGCTGATTTACAGTTTTAAGTGAGATATACTGGGGTTTTAAAATGAGCTGACCATCTATCAGACAATAAGTAATCCATACAAGAGAGAAGTTTGGACTGGGTTAAATTCTCTGGTGCTTAAGGTGGCATAAACTCGATATGGTTCTAGAATTTCATTAGTCTTGTAGATATGAAATTTACAATGTCTGATAAGGACTAAATATTCTCCGTACCTTCTTCTTCAGTGAGCGCATTAAACAAGATATTTCCCATTTAAATTTCAAAACGGTTATGAAGAGTGGGTTTTCAGCTTCTGTTTCCTAGAAAGTCAGACCTAAACAAACAAACAAGCAAACAAAAACTATACCGACAGACCCTGACAGAGACCAATGCTGACTGAACAGCTCTTCTATGGCCTGCAAACACAATTACAATATGAGATGTGAATAAAAAACTCACAGATAACTTCTGAAGTGCATGGCAAATAGCACGGAATCCAGGGACGTAGTGAGAATCATTACTGTGAAGGCAGCATTGGAGAGCTGCAGGATGCAGCGCTTGACAACATTGAAACGTACAGATGTCAGACGTATTAAGGGAGGCTGCAAAAGTGATGATTCCTACACACGTTGGCTTGACAATTACAAGACCTGAAGGGAGCATATGAAAACCCTCTATCAAATTGTGGTGGCTTGTTTTTTTTTTTTCATTAGAGATGAGGGAGAAGAAAAGGAAAAAAAAAAAGAAAGGATTACTGGGAAAGAATTGTAGAGTCTTTACAAAGAAGGTTAGAAGCCACAGAATCACCAAGCAAGGAAAGACTCAATTATGGTTTTCTCAAAGGCCAGCTGCTGCTGACCTTTCAAACCAAGAAGGGAAGCAGCATCACGACTGTAAGGATTTGTCACTGAAGGGGAGGCTGAAAAATGTCAGAAAGAATGGCACAACAGAAAGTATCAAAGCACTGAAGAGAAATGAAAGACAGCATCCAACTTGCTAGAAAGAACATAATAAAAGTCTCTTCTACTTGGGGCAAAATCTCATTTGTCAAACAGGGAAGTATTGCCCTTCAGGTCAGCATGAGGAATGGTGAAGGACTTAGGGTTTTGGAGCAGCAAGAGTGAATTCATGTACAAAAAATATATCTGCTGGAAGGTTTGGGAAAGTGCTCCACCTGGATGTCTATTTCAGTAAGTCCCACCATTGTTGTCTGATTTCTTCATTTGCTCCCAAATGGCTGATCTGATTATAAAAATAATCTGAAAACCAGACTAAAAGGAAAACTAGATGTGCATGGCTGCATAGTGCGTTGAATGGAACAAGTGACAGAACTACAGCAAGGCTGGTCACATTTGTGGTGATGTTCAGGCTTGAGTGGTTGTTGCATCTGACAGGGGCAGGTGATGACAGAAAGAAATAGAAAAAGCAACACAGTTGCTAATCAATTAGCAACAACTTTTACCAAAATAAAACAACACTCATCTTGCAAACCTTTTACTGCTGACAAGTCAGGTAGCATCAACATGCGACATATTCTTAAACACAGGGTCTAGTAAAAACAAAAAAGTGTCCACATTTTAACTTTTCTCACCAATTCACGATGATGTTTAGGCTTTTTATACCTATTTTCTACCTAAAAATGAAATCTTGGCCCTATGACCAACTTATATTATTCAGGAATTTGTACTCTCTTCTTCTCCTGTTGTAAATCTTCACTCCGCATTAACATGGTCTAAAGTGAAATCACATGCTGAAGAAAGAGATTCTTTTCAGAAACTGTAATTGCCAGGCAATGATTTTGCATTCGCTGCACAAATTGCATGAAGAAAATGAGAGATGAGGACCTATATTTCCTTCATTGACAGTATTTAACATTCCCAGTTCTAGTCTGGGATTTCGAATGCCAAGCTGGGCTGCCTCTGCCAACTGTCTCATCCCCATTAACAAGGATAAAGGCACTATTAATGAAGACTTAGCTATTTTTGTAAAGGGCACTCGATTTAGAAAAACATCCAGATTTCTTTCTCCCACAGCAATGAAGCATCACTAAAAATTAGAGAAGGAACAAACACTCATTTTGACTCCAAGGCAAGTCCAAATGTGCATACCAAGCCAATTAGGAATTGCTCAGTGTTACCTTGGCCCCCGTCAATAACTAGCAGCATTATGCACATGACAAAGAGGAAAAATAGGCAAAGGCAGGGAAATGGATAAGAAAAAAGGAGTTTCCCATTGTTAATGGCAAAAAATACAGAGGTATATTCCTACTTACTGTTTGGAACATTCTCAACACTAATTGCAAATTCAAGCTCCTGGACTGCAACTTTTATTCTGGGTTGGACTTGAGGGAAAATTTTAATAACTAATAATTATTCAAGACGTGACTAGACAAAGATACAGTTGACCAGACCTGGTATTGCTGGCAGTCCTGCTTTTGACTGGATGGTCTCCAGAGTTTCTCTCTGACCATTATGTACCAAAGGAGACAGCAGCACAAGGATGAGGAGTGCAGAGTGCCTGCAGCCTCCTGGGGAGACCTGAACCCATCTTGCTATCTTGCCACACACAAGCATGTCTTCTAAAATAGCAGGGAAGCTCAAGGTTCAGCACCCTCTGCTGTTGTGTGATTTCTCTTTCCTGAGACAGGAACAGAAAGAAGCAAGCAGGGACTATTCAAGCAAAAAATTCCATCATCTGCATGCTCTGTGCTGCTGCAAGACTTTCTTCAGCTTTCTTCTATTTGGAGGCTTCTCAGCACAACTTCTTCTCCCATCCTCATCCCTGGCCTGGACAGCCTCCCCCATACACACCCCAGCTCTGCTTTTATGGGATCTCCCAGCGCGTGTTCCCAAATATATTTCTTGTGCCTGTTTCCAAAGGAAGATACCTGTCACCTTCCCATTTAAAAAATCATTCTCTTTCTTATTTTACTGCTTCTTCCAAATACTTATGACTTTCTTAAAGTCCTTTGAAATTTTCACCTTGATTTAGAAACATTTCATGCAGCTCCCCAACCAACACTATGCAGTTATTTCTATTCTATAAAATGATTCATTTTGACATCTGTATGGGAAATGACTATGAAACATTTTCAAATTCATTCAGCAGGCTGTAAATCATTTCATGAATCCGCTCTCTCTTCATCAGAAAAGAAGGCTCAAACACAGAAATAATATCTTAAATGTTCCTCTCCTTTCTTTCCAACTTCCTGGTGTGCAGTTGGATGACTCCTCACAAACTTTTACCCGTAAGCTGGATATACTTGCTGTGCTTCTCCACGCTAAATTGTATTCCTGTAGTTTATAATGTGAAATATAAAGAAAACAAAATGGAAATATTATTTATAGTCAGTGTAGACTACTTTATCAGAGGAAACAATCGTCATTTTTTCTGATACAGGAGAAAAGCAACCAAGGGAAGTGTAGCATTGCTTCCGAGCTGCAGGCTCTTTTGTTGCTCTGTTCTTTGAATCTCGTTGCTCTTTGTCCTTTCATGTTACTGGATATGCACATCCTGTGGAATTAATGTTCAGAATGAAGTTACAGTCCAGACCTGCCATGTCGAAAAACGTACTGGTTTGCATGTTTTCCAATCCCAGGAGAACAGACCTGCTATGGATACAGCTCTCTCTTTCAATCAGCCTCCTTATGTTCCTTCTGAACTGCCCTTCCAACCAGGTGTGCTGGCACTGCTGCCCTCACCCACCAGTTGTCCTGGGCCCTACACCTGGGTGGCAGAGACCTGTGTCTTGTGGAACTTGCTCTAAATGGGACTTGGAGGTTCCCGGTCTCATGCTGGAGAGAGCAGTAACTCCGAATGCACTCCAGATCTTGGTCCTTTCTTACAGTCACTAGCACTGAGCCACATTATTCAGGATGGACTGCTTGTCCATGGTACCCTGTTTCTTGCATTTTCACGTGAACTTTAAAATGGAGAAAGAATTAAAAAATAAACATGTAACAATACCAGGTTTGACATATTTGTTCCTTGGCTGATAAAATGTGACTATTTTGTTTGTTGTAGTAACAGTCCAACAATGATGACAAAGAGGAAAAAGGGTTCAGAAAAGAAAGGATCATTTTAATAATCTACTCAACAAGGTTTTTTATGATACAAAACATGAAACCTAACCCAAAGATTTTTGCAGTCTATCACAGATCTTCTTTTGTTATTGCTATACTTAAATGGAAAGTGCCACCATACTTTAAAACCTTTATTTTCCCAGAGAAGACAAGCATCAGACATGCATATAAAACATTAATAAGACTGTTTCAAAGTCAAGTCATCTATATAATTTTGAGATTCAGCTTCTACTTAGTCAGCAGGAACTCCAAAGTACATCCTAAATATTACCACCTGCTACGTAATTATACCACAATAAGCTCAATTTTGCATAATTTTTAAAGCTACTGCTTAGTGGGTTTACAATCTCTGCCATTCCTGTATTACTCTACACAGTCCTTTTAATTCCCTGTACGGAAAAACAAAACAAAGCAAAAAAACAAAAAACAAAAAACAAACAAAAAAAAAAAAAAAAAAAAAAAGGAGAAAAGAAACCTGGCGCAAAGCATGGAAGGACAACTTTGTGTAAAGCTACTAGGATTCATTTGTCCTAGAAGCTGAAAACCAAAGACAGTAGGTTTCGTTAGCAAATTATTCTAAATTCCACTGTACTCTGTCCTTTCTTCCAAACAAGGACATGAAAAAGCACTGCCAAAGATGGTGATCCTTCAAAAGCCACGAGGTGGCAGTGTTTCAGAACGTTCCCGAGAGTTCTTGAAAAACTGCATTTATTAGCAAGTCATTACTGTAGTAACAATCATAAAAGATAATCCGTATATATGCCATCTAATGCACAGATTTTGAGCAGTAAGAGGATGGCTAACAACCCAGTTATGGCAGATGATCAATATACTATGTATGAAGAGCGAGAAGGATTCAGAATGAATAGACCTAGGCCAGACCAATTGGACATCTTTCTATGGTTAATTGATTGTTTTTG
This sequence comes from Grallaria varia, assembly GCA_013396735.1. NCBI lineage: Eukaryota > Metazoa > Chordata > Aves > Passeriformes > Formicariidae > Grallaria > Grallaria varia. The sequence continues at coordinate 171,910 of VWZG01009759.1, read as the reverse complement.
TTTAAATAAAGGAAAGGCAGGATGCATCAATGGAATAGCGTTCAACGAGGCATTGACAGCTTCCACCTGGAACACTATTGGTTACAATGGAAGTGGTAAGGCCTTGTGGAAGAATTAGGGGAACATGCAGTCCTGGCTAAAACAGAGGGCAATGGACAGCACGGAGTGCAGAAGAATTGAGATGAAGAGAGGGCATAAAGAGATCGTAAAATGGCTGGAATATATGAAGTTCACAAGGCAGCATTCAAGGAGGAAAATTATAAGAATGAGAAACACTCAATAGTACATTGTACCTTTTAGGTACCTTCCACAAAAACACATGAGTTAAACGAATTGGAAACCTCTGCATGTAAAGTCCCAGATCTCCTCTGACTGCAGAATGTCTGTGGAATATTTATGTGACACCACCCTAAAAAGGCAAATGTGATTCCTGAAAGCACCAGAAGATTGATAGTAGGGTAACTTGAGATCAGCTCCACAAATCTTGTAAAAACAGGAACAAGAGTTGAGAAAGGCTATGAGAATAACCAAGGAAACTAGAAGCATAAAAGCGCAGCCTGTCTTCCTATTTATTATCATATCTATTAAATGAGAATGCTCTAGAAATACATCCATAAAGATTAATCATCAGAAAGATGAGCTAACAGATTTGACACCAGGTATAAACTGGCAACGAACAAATGACTGCAGCATCCAAACTACCACTAATCCTTTAACTTTCACCTTATATCTTTAGTATTCACTCCCTCTGAAACCTCACTGGAAATATCCAACGTATCCACAAAACCATCACAGGAACTCGACAGGAAAAAGGTTATACTCATTTCAGTTTATCAAATTCCTCCTACTAGAAGTGAACTTGCATGAGAACCTGTATTCTCACACACAAACAGTGCCTTTATAGTTGTTTTTATTTTCCTCACTATAATGCAGGCAAGTAGCCATACAGATATAATCAGATCACTCTCTGGAGCAGGGAGCTTGAAACACTCCTTATGCTTGGCAAGAAATAAAGAACAGCAATTCTGCAGTACATTGCCAGGGACAGGTATTTCTCAACTCCAGCGGTGTTAGATTAATAAATGTCTTTGTTTCTACCTATCACGCTCCAGTAGGATTTTAATAAGCAGGTTCTTTAGGATGTATCAATGAAGATTAAACTTTGGCAGAGAATAGCCACTGAACATACTGTTCTAAATCTTCCTATGTGGAAAGAAAGCATTTTGCCCCTTGCCTTGCAAGGTCAGGTAGGCAGGTTTCATCTTTCAGTGAAAAGATCCCCTCACGGTAGCACTGTCTGCATGCATAGATATTCTGAATATATATTTTAAAAACAAAAAGACACACTTAAAGCATAAATTAAAAAATTAATTTATTCATTAAAAGGGTTTTCTGATTCAAATAAAGAGGGGTCTTAAAAATTATCAGAAGGAGTACCAATCATCTGTCAATGTCATCATCAGAGGGAACATAGATGTGCTAATGCATTTCCTAAGGAGGCCTGCAGATGATACATCTGTGAGCTCAGGTTTGCTAGAGGCTGAAGGGCCACACAGAGTCCCATGCCCCATCATGAACAGGACGGACACAACAATCCTGTTATTGTATCTCTTCCTCTGAAGATGCAAGGAAGATGGAATCACAAGCAGCAGCACCTTTATCACTGCTACCCCCTTGCAGGGTAAATGGAAGAGCAGACATATGTTCACTCGGCTTACTCCTGATCTACTAAGTTACAAGTGCACATCTTTCCACTCCTCAGCCACATCTGGTTTGTTCCACTAATGGAACACTGAATACCCCAATTAGGCAAGTATGTATTCCTCAGGAAGGGAAAGTCACAGAGCTCAACCTTCAGCAAGACAGACACATCTGCCCTCGCTAATCCTCCAGTCCCCAACCAGTGGGTTCCTCTTTGAGAACATGCTACATGTTTCAGTTCAAGCTGGCAATGGGACTGTGACTGGGACTGTGGAACTCTCTGTTTTTTTTCTGATCCGTGAACATTTTCCTTCACCACACTCCTCCAAAACCCAGATATCTCCACCAACTCTACATAGATACGTGGCAAATCTCTGTGGTCTTCTCTGGCACCTTGATGAGAAATGGAGCCAGCATGGGGGAGCAGGGGGAGAAAGGCCACTGCAATCTCCAGTCTTCTTTCCTTGCTGCCACAGGCACAATCAGCAGCTGAGGCTCCGGAACGGGGGAAGAATCAGTAGGACATTAAGGACCCAGTGCAGCCCCAGCAACAGTGCTTCACACCACCACTATTCTCTGCATGCATTTAGAGTTGCAGCAGCCACTCGTCATCTGTGTGCGCTCTTTCTCAGTGCAGGTCTTTGCCAGTGGTGGAACAAGCATGAACTTTTCAGTAAAGATAAACTTTTTGATTGGTAGTGATAGAATCTGAGTTTATTAGTGGGTATAAGCAGACTGAGGATTTTTTTTTTTTAATTTAAAAAAAAAAAAAAAGGAACCTGAAGCCAAAAGCAACAATTTTAGAACCTAAGTGAGACATATTAAGTGGTAAGCAGTTAGCATTTCCTTTTTCAAAGGACACAGATGCCTTTAGTACAGCATTATGAAAGCAAATCACAGCACAAAGCAGCACAAAGTAATAGATGCCAGAATCTCCAAAGACTAAGATATAAATAATGTTTTGCTTTGGAAAATCTAGAATTTTTCTAATTTAGATTAGAAAAATCTTAACACCTTTGTCTTTTGCTGCTTGTCCTCATTTTGTCTTCACAGTGCAGGAAAGTGAGTGTAACCCATCAGCAGAAAATCTCATTGCCTTCCAAAGTGAAGGCAACCACTAATATACTAAGGAAGCAACGAGTGTATTCACCCACTTAAAATAGCAAGTGTGACTCAGATTTAGTTCATTATTTCCTTGTCAAACTGGGAAATTCCTAATCAAATGTGCCTGAAGGAAAGCTAAACTCCAAATGAAATAAATTTATATTGAAAACATAATGGGGAATAGAAACCTTGGAAAGAATTTAAATTACATGACAGTCAAAAGCTCACTTTAGAATGGCAAACCTGACAAAAACAACCCCTACCTTGGAATGTGTTTCTCTTGCCAATTAATGAGATGTAGTCTAGTTGTTTTTTTTTCCTTCACAGAAGGCTGACCAAAAGAAACAGGAAGAAAATCCATGAAAGTATGTATGTGCAAACAGCATATACTGTCACACACTGAAATGAAAGTAAAGCCCGGCTCAGTATTCTGTGCATTTAGCTTAAGGATCTGGTGCACTACAGCCAGTGTGCTTACCTATGATAATTTGCCTTAGCAACTGTTATCCATTATGTTATCTGCTGAAAACTGCATGGTTGTATATTTTTAATCATCTAACAATGACAGGTTTTTGTTCTTCTGTTAATCCTTCCTCCTCCTCTATTCTCTCCAATGGAAAAACACAATGCAAGTAGGAAAAATAGACTGAAAAATTCACAGGGCCAACACCAGCATATTTCACTGACAGTTGCTTGAAAGAGAACATATTTCAAATTTTCCATTACTTATTCCAAAACTCCTAACAGTCAAAGTATTAACAGGTTTAAGAATTATGTAAGCACTATCTTTTAAACTATCTATTTATCATAGAATCCAGAATCATTTAGGTTGGAAAAGACCTTTGAGATCATCAAGTCCAGCATTCGGTGAGACACCACCTTGTCAAATAAGACTGTTGCCTAAAACAGAGGAAAGAAATAAAACCCAAAAAACTTTCCAAACAATATTAGTATAGATAAAGTAGAGAGCAATTTAATGAAAGCTTTCAGGTGCATGGAGTACATAGGCATACACACAAACAGAACAGGGTTCTTGCAAATTTATAACACTACTTAATTCTCATATCTAATGGGTACCTTCAACCTGAAAACGAATTGCCCTTGGTACCACCCACAGAACTGCCTGTTGGAGGCCCTCCAAGGGTTCTGGGCCTTCTATCTTACTTTGACTACAATATACCTTCCAGGCGCATGTGTCCCAAAAAAGATGACCTTGTTGAAAACTTCTTCCTTGAAAAGACCATTAGCAGAAATTCAGGAATGTAATATAAACTGTGAGAAAAGGGGTTAGATATTGCTACCTGCTACCTCAAGTGTGAGAAACTAGACAGCCATATAAAAATCTACAAATATATAAAATTCTTAACATTACAAATATAAAAAAAATCTTAAGACATCAAGACCATGGCACCAAGTGCCACATTCCAGTTGTTTCTTGAACACCTCCAGGGACAGTGACTCCACCACCTCTTTGAACAGCCCTTTACAATGCTTGATAACCCTTTCCATGGAGAAATTATTTCTCGTGTCCAATCTGAACCTCCCTTGGTGCAGCTTAAGACTGTGTCCTCTTGTCCAGTAGCTAGTTGCCTGGAGAAGAGCCTGAACTGAAGAAGGCTACAATCTCCTTTCAGGTAGTTGTAGAGCATGATAAGGTCACCCCTGAGCCTCCTCTTCTCCAGGCTAAACAACGCCAGCTTCCTCAGCTGCTCCTCTTATGACTTACTCTCTAAACCCTTCACCAGCTCCATTGCCCTTCTCTGGACTCACTCCTGGACCTCAATGTCTTTCTTGAAGGGAGAGGCCCAAAACTGAACACAGCACTCGAAGTGTGGCCTCACCAGAGCTGAGTACAGGGAATCAATCACTTCCCTGGTCCTGCTGGCCATGCTATTCCTGATACAGGCCAGGATGCCACTGACCTTCTTGGCCACCTGGGCATACTGCTGGCTCATGTTCAGCAGCTCTCAACCAGCAACCCCAGGTCCTTTTCCACTGGGGCACTTTACAGCCATTCTGCCCCCAGACTGTAGCACTGCATGGGGTGGTTGTGGCCCCAGGGCAAGTCCTGGTGCTTGACTGTGTTGAATCTCATACCACTGTCCTCAGAGCATCAATCAAGCCTGTACAAATCCCTCTGCAGAGCCATCCTACTCTCCAGCAGATCAGCATTGCTGCCCGAAAGTTTTTCTGCTCTACTCAATGGAAGCCAGCATACATTACGTATAAGAGCTTAACATGGGTGGCAGGACTATATGACATGTATATATCCATGAGAAAAAAGCAAACTTCAACAAACACCAATCCAAGACATCTCCCTGGTTAGCCTGCATATGAGTGACTAGATGAATGAATACCAAAAAAAAAAGTTCTTGTGCTCTATTTTTATCTTTATAAATCTACAATAAATCCTCATAAAGATTCTTTATCTTTATAAATCTATAATTTTTTTGACACCTTATGACATAAAATGAAATGTCTGATAACCAGTTTAAAGGCATTATTTAATGTGCTGGCTTTTACTGGCATAGAGTTAATCTTCACAATAGCTCATATGGGGCTGTGTTTTGCTTTGGTGCTGGAAACAGCACTGATAGCGCAGGGAAGTTCTAGTTATTGCTGAGCAGTGCTTACACAAAGCCAAAGGCTTTTCTGCCTCTCACACCACCCTGCCAACAAGGAGGCACAAAATATTGTGGAAGGGACACACCTGGGACAGCTGGCCCCAACTGACCACAGGGATTTTCCATGACATATGGTATCAGGCTCAGCATATAAGCTGGAGCAAAAAGGAGGAAGGGTGAGGGGACATTCAGAGTGATGGCATTAGTCTTCCCATGTGACGGAGCCCTGTTTTCCTGGGGTGGCTGAACACCTGCCTGCCAATGGGAAGCAGTGAATTAGGTCCCTTTTTTGTTTTACTTGTGTGCACAGCTTTGGCTTCACTCATTAAAGCGTGTCTATCTCAACCCACAAGTTTTCTCACCTTTACTCTTCCTACTCGCTCCCCCATCCCACCACGCGGGGAATGAGTGAGTGGCTACGTGGTGCTTAGTTGCTGTGTGGGATTAAAGCATAACATTTACTAACATCAGGAAGCTTTCAGGGTATGAAATAAAGTTAAATCAAGTTGTTACAGTAATGGTCTGGCCTGTTGTTATTAATGTGGTTTTTAAAGGATTTTATAGTCTTACATTACATTTTACAAAACAAACGCACATGGCTAAAGTAATACAATTATGATTAAAATGTATGAACTTTGTATGATTCCCAACTGTAAGTTTTTTATTGTATGTTACGTTATTGTACTTTTCTACATTTTGACATTTCAAGTCTAGTAGCAAGTTACTACTCTGTCTTATCATACAGTTGTGTAGCCCTAAGCTTAGGTGTCCTCTTGTAACCACTCCCAGGGAAAAAACTCATCTTATGTTTAGCAAGAAGTTCAGGATAGAAGGGCTGAACTGCCCTTGGATGTGTCTGCCACTACTGAAGATTACTGCCTGTAGGTTAATAAATTAGATTATAATCTCACTTTTACTTGGCCAAAGTTAGGTAAGAGGAACTCGGACGGTATCCCAAACAATGCAGCTTCTTGTCCCAACAACAAGATGAGACATTTATCCTGCATAAAAAGAGGTGCAATAGAGCTGCACAGTAAGAACATATTTATTTGTTTGCTATATGCTGCCTTGGAAGGGGTTTCAAGCAACTCCTAACGCCTTCAGGCTGAAACTGAAGCCTTCCACTTGGAAGTTTTCATTTCACTCCAGTGGCCCTCAGACTCATTATTTGCTCTATGAAGGACAGACACTTGCATGACTATGCAGGACTGGATACTAAGAGGTGCAGGTGCCGAAGATGAAAGCTGGGGCAGGGGTGCCACACAGCAGGATAAAGTTCATCTCTACTCTGTGTGAGAATCTAAGCAGCCAAAGGTGGCAAACAAAGCAGACATCAGGACGAGTTTCCATCTCTGCTGGTGCTGCTATTTAGCTGAGAGGCGCTGCTGCCAGCCTACATAAGTTGGCCTGAAGTCTTGTAGTTGAAACTGGCAGCATGAAATTTCAACTCTCCTTATTTTCCCTTTTCCCTGATCCTGGTAAAGAACAAACAGCCTTTTGAATATGGATTTTCCTGTGTCAGATTGTGGTTTGATGACACAACAAATCCATTTTTAAGCTGCCTTGTAACACAGAACACAGCAGTAATGTGGTACCTGTCAGCTAAAATTAGTTAGTCCACCTATGTTTTTCAAAGATTATACTGGCTAGCTGTTAAAGAGGACTAGGTATCAGCTCTTAGCCTGCAATTTGTGCAAAATTGGGATTATTTCCCTGTTGCACACTAGATAATTTGACAAGAACATACTTCTGCATCCATACATGATCCAGATGAAATTTTTGCTGCAGGGTGATTTGCTGATGCACTGAGCCAGTATGAATGGTTGTGGAAACAAGGCCTGTGTTTTAATGATAAATTTCGTATTTTCTTCTGCACTATAATGAAAAAAAAAGGATGCAAGATCCTCAGGAAAAAACCACATGGGAAACATGAGGAGAACCTGATTATGCGTTGATAAGCATGTTGTCAGGCACTCTAGAAATTACTTCTGCCTGAGGCTGTGCAAGTAACGAATTCCTCTGTTGGGGTGCTGAACTGAAAGGATAAAAACCCCAGCAAACTGTTATCCATTATCAAAATGAAAGTCCAACATGTTTTCTTTTATTCAAACATAATGTAATTTTTCCCCCTTTCTTCATGAGTGCTTGAAATTAAACATAACAGACAAAACCACTGGAGGGTTTCTGCAGGTGTCCTTTTACTCGAGGCAGTGGCAGTAGTGCACATATACAAAATGTGTATTGTCTAGATTAAATTGTTCTGAAGGGGCATCTGAACACAGCAGGGAATTTGAGCCCAAGACACCCCAAGCAGCAGTTTGAAGTATTCTGCACTGAGAATCGTGGTACCTTTTGTTGACACCTTTTCCATTTCTATGAATAGTTGTTAACCAAATCTCTGACTCAGTGGCGACCTAGTTACTACACGCAACCTGAAGGACATTGCCCTAAATTGCAGAAGATACTTGGAAGGCAGACTCATACGCATGCAGACGTTTACACACACAGCTGAACACTGCACAAGGAAAATTTACCCAGCTGCCCATAAAGGTGGTGGGTGGATGACCCCTCTCCTTTCTGCCTAGTTGCAGAAAGGGATTTAATGAGTCCATGGAATCCAGCCAGGGTCAACCCACTACACCTGGTGAACATGCACTGCGGAGCAACACCACGGTGCTAGTCTCTCTTCCAGAACCAGCATTACTGCAGTAGAATGCTGTTGAACAATCCTCCCTCTCATCAAAGCTGATTAGACTCGTTGGGAGTGGCAGGCTCCAGGCCCTGAAGCTAGACACAGGGTCCCTCTCTCAGCCCAGTGCTTCTTAACTCCCCATAATTTTTAGTGCTTCTTTCACTTTCTTATGTTAAATCCTGCAATAAACTTAAATTTCATGCATCGTAGTGGAGAACACAACTATTTCATAAAACACAGGTGCCACCAATAAACACATTTCTCCAGTCCCAATAGTTTGAAAAACAAGATCTGATTTCACAATTAACTTTTAAGGCAGCCAATCCCCCATTCTGGAAACTTCATTATTCTCCAGCTGATTTTCCACCATCATTTCTAATCGTGAGCAAGTGCAAAAGTAACATTTTGTAGAGAAGGATCTAAAGAAGTGGCTTGAACGGTGGTCATTATTTTCCTGTACTTAAGCAATTAAATAACCAGTGAAGATATCTAAGCTGGTTTTGTGGGCTTTGAAGGTTTGCATGAAGGCAAATATTTTTCCAGTCTTCCTCAGATGAAAGCAACAGGCATTTTTCACATCAGCCTGTGCGGCTGCAAGTGCATTTCCCCAATGTAAATTATATGATTTGTCCCCAAATTCAATGCATGAATATGCATAAAAATATTCTTATTGTCAGTGCAAGGAGTGAGGGGAATGTGAGTAAGATTCGTTACAAGGCTGGCAAGATTGGGGTAGGAAATAGCTTCCATAAATCAGGAGACCAAATCAGACCAAACAGTTCTTCAGCTTGGAAAGAGAGACAAGAAGGGTTTTAAGAGAACTCCCTGTTGTGAGTGGCATGAAAGAGGTTACTATAGGAAGATTACTCAAAATATATCACAAAACAAATCAAGTCATTGGATAACAAGTCTAGGAAAAATAAAAGGAAGTTCTGTTTCACACAGTGCATGGTGAGAGTAATAATTAGAGTACATAATCTGAGTGAAATTCACCACCACAAAGCTGTGGGAACAACAAAACTGTACACACACTGAAACACACAGGGAAAATGGGAGTCTACAGGTCTTTAAAGACAGTGATCCAGCTGCTTCTCAAGTTAAGATGGCCTCAGAAGTACAATGGTATCACTTCCTTGGAGCACAGCTCCACTTCAGGAGCCATTACGCTTGGAATTAATACATGGTGAGCCACACCTTCCTTATTGGTTTCCCCTCTGAGTCAGGTGGCAAGCAGCCTCGACCAGCAGCAGACACCTTCTTTCTCTGTGCTGAACACATGCCCCCTTTCCATCCCTGCTTGCTCCGCTCTTTCTTACTTGGGAAGGGGTGAAGTACTGCCTGGAGGATCACTTGGGATGTCTAACACTGGGAATCCTTCGTGGAGATGCCTTGTGACAATGCCTTGCTTGCTGTATGGGCAAAGGATGAGCTGGAATTAAGGAAGTGAACAGAGAGAGAGAGCAGTGGGAGCGAGGGGAAGTGCTCAGGGGCTCTGGCTGAGCATGAACAAAACAAGGACAATTCCAGGGAACGAGACCCACCTCACAATATTTATTCCTAACCATTTGCTTTGCAGAGGATGGTCTTGCAGCTGAGATTTATAGATAACAAGAGAAGAAGCTTATCTCAAGAGAATGATTATAATTATTTGCTCATTGTCTAAAACTAATTTAGTTCTTTGCCTTCACTTCTAGTGGAATTGCAGTCTAACATTCAGCAACATAACAAATGGATGATGCCAGCATCAAGGCCAACTTTTCATTATGACCACAGAGAGCAGATAACAGGGTGAACATTACATTGAATTTTAAAATAAATAGAGTCTTTTTGCTCCCATTTTATCCAGCAACACTTTCAAAGCCTACTCGCAAACTCCTGCATGAGCCCAAAAATACTACAACATGAGATATTTACTCCTGCTTATAAAAATACATTTATCAAAATTACCACATCGTACTATTACTACAAATGCATCCCATGTGGAGAATTCACTGTAAGTAGGACACAGAGGAAGAAAACTCACACAGAGTTTCAACTGTGGTATCTGTCTCACACAGTCAATGTTTAAGTTCCAAAAAGCTATGTATGTTCAAAAACCAATAGCATGTTCTTTCCTTCCCAATCAGTGACTTGCATGAAATACCAGTGAAAGGTTTTAGTATTTTGGATTAGAATTCTTGGCGTTAAAGTGTTATGGTATTTAGGATAAAGCATTTGAATAAGACAAGAAATGTTGGTGAAAAAATTCAGTCTTTTTGTAATATGTAATGTAGATACTTCAGAGAACAAACATACAGGAATGATCACAAAAATTGAAGTAAGTCAGCAGCATCTCTTTTCCTCTCAAACACTCTTGAGTGTTGCCAGCTGGAAACTCAGGGAATGTTATGCCACAGCAACTGCAGAACAATTTTGTAGCCTGTAATCGTGTCTTAATTCTCACACAGGGTTTAAGAGGTATGCTAATGTAGTGTGACAGCAGACACAGAAAGTATGGCACTTTTGACAGCTAATTAGAATATTTCACTACTGTATTAAGTTTTACACTGTGCTGCATAAAGTGTAGGAGAAAAGTTTATTCTCTTCCCTGACCTGTACACTGCATTGGAAGAACATTTGCAGGATTATCTATGTACACTATCAAAAATAATGGTATTTATGTGTAATGTTTTTGCTTTCTTGTGTTCCTACATGCATGGATAATACATAAAATAAGACAGACTGCTAATGTCCTAACAAGAGAAACACAAAAATCAATTTTGTTATCATGTTGGATCCCAGAAGTAGGTTTTCAAAGGCAGGAATGGCAGGTTTGTCTCAATCCCATGGAAATTCACTTATGGCACATTTATGCCTTTAAAAAAATCTGCAGCTTTGGATTACAAAAGACCAGAATTAAAGCTAAAGGCTTTGATCCTAATACCATTTTTACACAGCCAGCAAAGATATGCAGTTATTCAAAGAGCCATCTACTTATTGCAGAGTATGTTCAGGTCACAAAGATGCATGCACTTAGTTCATAACAGAAAGTACTTAAGGACCTATGTTGTTCCACACACTTAGGAACAGGCTTACTAGAGAAATTGTAAATGAAAAGAAGTAAAAATGTGAAGTACACAAGTTTTGAAGACCCTGGCATCGTGTATTACAAGGTTTGAATATTCACTTAAGTCCTTTGTTGGCATAAATAACCATCATTCCACAGAGGTCAATCTATGTATTCCAGCATGACACTGTACTATCATCTAGACAGAAAAAGAAAATCTAGTGGAAACCTTACACATCATAGTAGGTTTAAGCTTCAGACCTGTGAGGAACAACAGCAAGCTCCACAGTACAGCATTTTTTCTCACTGTTCCCAAATATGTTTTGAAGACTGATTGATAAAATTGTGTGAAATAAACCATCAAAATACTATAGGGACTTTTGAGAAAAGATTGCTGTCACAGTTGTTTTTGTTACTAGTTATACAAGAATATATATTTTTGTATCGATTACACTTATTCAGCTATGAGTGCAGCTCTTGTACCTAAAATGTTGACTTTTTTTTATAGATGTCATGAACACAAACAGGTTACAGCACACACAGCCAGAAGTAAGGTATTTACAGCACATCTACCCATGAAGATATATAACCACAATCTTTGATTACAATAGTATGTTAGATTTGACTCAGCCCTAAAATACATCCCCTCTGGCACTGGAGCTGACAGTAGCTGCGGGGTCAACCTGCTCCTTCTCTGAGTGCTGCAAATGAAGAGTGAAGAGCTGAAGCAGGTGGGGGAAGGCAGCACGCTTCCTTAACAATGCAAACGCACACATGTCCTGGCAGACACTTGGCAGCAATGTCCTACCCTTCGGTTCACATAACCACAGTCATCTCAGGAGAAACAGAGAAAAATAAATAAGGTTTAGAAACTGACCTGTTTTTCATTTTCATCCTCCAGCCTCAGCCTGTCCTCAATGCAGTTCCTGGCCTGAAGGAATGCCTTCCTCTGAGCCCTTTCTGTCAAAATCCTCACAAAGACCCCATACAAATTTACACTGACAAAAAGGATTGCATTGGCCACGAGCTGCAAGAAAAAAAAGAAAAATAAATGAGTATTTTAAAATGCAGATTTTTTTTTTATTTTAGATTTGGACTCAGTAAAATGTATATTCAAAACAAAACAAAACAAAACAAAAGTGTTTGAAAATTGTGCCTTGCTAGCCATGTCTCTGATATCCCTTCCTGCAGTGGAACAATTACAGCAACTGCCACAAATTTGGGTGAGCAATATTGATATTAGAAAGCATTTTGCATCTGCTGAAGTCAATTTCTCTTACGATGATCTGTAGCTAGTCATTTTCATTCAGCATCAATTCTTTCATCAGCCCATTGGCAGATCTCCCTACCTAAGGTGCGGAGTACAAGCATCTCAGTCTGTGTTCAAAATACTCAGAAAACTGAAATTATTTTCTTATGCCTTCATCAAATAATAGTATTATTAGCCCTTTTTTAACAGTTGAGAAGCAAGGCAGACAACCTTGTGACTGAATCAAAATGTATGCCCAGGTACTGCGAGCATTCGTATTGCATAGTTTGCACTTGGAAAATCTGCTTCTTTTCCCACATCTGTATGGTTAGCAACCATACTGCATTTTTGGAGGAAGCACCCAAAGCATTGCTGATGCTGGCCTGCAGCAGACCTCTCAGAAGGTGCTGAGTCCTTTCAGCACAAACCACAATGCCCTAAGCAGGGATCATGAATTATTTTGGAGCTACTTCTATCAACAGTGTTTTTATGAAAGAAACATAAATGACTCAATGGCCCTTCTGGGTTTTTTAAATGTTTTTACAATATGTGATGAAATAACTAAACTGAATAACTCAGCGGCGGTTTGTACACAACCTCCATATCTAGGGCAAGTTTCTCACCACATCTCTGATGTCTGAACATGTCTTCAGACTAATTTCTGCAATGCAAAGTGTATTTAGTAAGGAGGCAATAAGGGCTGTTTACCCAATGTATTTTCAATCCCATCTTCCTCATTTCCTCTCACAGAATCATCATAAGGGTTCACAGGACTCACAAATTCCAAACATTCAGAAATGAGTGGACACATAAATTGGCCAAGAGTGGGCATAATAAGAGCAAAGACAACACATTGAGTAGTACAATTCATGTTAAATTTCAAAAAGTCCATATAACTGGTATTTGTTTTCTAATTCAAGGTATGCATTTCAAGCTAGTACATCTCTACTGTGGCATGATCTGGTACTGTAAATTGAAGAGGAGACCACTGCTCTTGTTTCTGCAGAACAGGAGTCAAGCTGTGCCAACAACACAATCAAATTTGAGGAAAAATAAAACCATTGACATTGTTGTAGAGAATGCTTGTTAACAGGACTAGGGTTGAAGGCTTGATGGCAAGGCAATATTACAATATGGTAAGCAAAGATCCAAAATGGTACCCTGATGTTCTGGGAGAGACTTTGGGAAATGTTTCACTCTACAAAAACAAAAAGGAATTTTCTCATGTGTGCAGCCAACGGCAACATACATCTCCACCTCTTGTGATCTCAGAATACTGTGGAGAATTGAAAGACTCATTCTGGGTGAGCTGCCAGGCCTTCATGGATTCACAAGTCCTCTAACTTTAGCCTTCAAACCTGATTGCTATTAGTTAACAGGACAAAACAAGAAATTCCATGCTAGCATTCTCATCAGCACAAAATCAAAAGATAACCTGTGACAATAAAAGGAGCTGTGCCTAGAATTTGTGGGTTTTTTTCTCCTCAGTTATCCAAAAAAACCCAATTATCTCATGAGAGCTAGCAGCAGTGAAGAATGGTGTTACAGCTTCCTCCTGAGGCTGGCAAAATGCAGGTTCAGGTGTCATCAGTGAGACAAATTTTAACCTAACAATCCCATATACCAGTTACTTACATGCCACTTCTGATGATAACACAGATGGTAAAACTTTGAAAATGAAATGCAGTACACAAGCATATTATTTCATAATACAGGCAGAGCATAAACAGTTTCCAATTCCCATTCTGCTTTATTTTGCCTGGTCACTGAGAACTGTTTGAGATATATCAATTTTCATCACAAGATAAAGCCTACTAAAATGAAATGACTGTAGAAATTCCAGCAGAATCCTATTTTTAGAGGGATGAATGTGGCCACGCTCGCCTTATCCCTGCATTTTATCATGCCAAAGTGTAGTGACAGCAGTGTATTTTAAAGCTAATTCTTAGAAGAGCAATGGAATAAAAATAGAAAGGATTTGTAATGGTTGTGTTCAAAGGCAGTGAAGAGAGCCCACAGAATAAACAGACTTGACCCTGTCCATATACAAAACAGCTGTTAACAACACAGGGTGAAACTATCTTTATGCACTGATATCAGGGTGGCTCAAGACATAAATAATTACTTCTAGAGACAATAAAAACAAATGCACAACTTCCAGTTATCAACTGGAAGCAGCAAAAGACCATATATTGTACCAATCTGCCAGCCGTTCTGGGACTATCATTACGATTTCACTCAAGCAACAGTGTTCACCTGGACTGGGGGTAACCAGTAGGTGGGCTCCTGCCACTTTCAGACTCAGCAGGGTAGGTCATTTTCTGACATGCTTTGAACAGTTTAAGATAAAACAGAAGCTTAGCTGTCAGATCTGGCCTGCAGGGAATCAGCAAAGTGATAAAGTAAAGTAAAAGATTCATAGATTCCAAAGTGTGAGAAAGGAAACTAGGGCAGACTGTCTCCTGAGGTAAGAGTTCCTTCCCTCCACAACCCATTTCTACTTAATTACTATTTTCCCCCCATTTGCAAACTACATACTACTCTTTCTCTCTAGGTTTCTCAGACGTGTGCCATTTTCCAGTCCCTTCCATTTTAATATGTAAATATGTACCTCTATATTTACATACATCTATACATCTATACATCTAACTTTCACACATTCTGTGCTGCAATTCCGTGAAAGATTGTGAGACTTGCTGTTAAAACTAAGGAACTTTAAAGAGGTGCAGAGGCCATTCAGAACCACTGAAATATCAAGGACTTTAATTTTACGTCATTCCTACATTATTTACTATACGACTGCTTAGTAGACTACTCCTCAGGTCTCATCGTTGCCTTCTACACACAGAACCACCAAAGGAACAATTTAATCACTACAACACAAAACAATTCAAAGACAATTTTATGCTACAAACTTTCAAACAGTGTTACTCTCTCAATCCATAATGACATTACAGGTCATCCAGAAAAATTAAAAAAAAAAAGTTACCAGGGTAATGAAAGCCTCTTTCTAAAATTATTTTCTTTTATTTATTGCTGTCACTGAACCTTGTATTGTGGATTCTGCCTCTCTGTAACTTCAATATGAACATCCCAAGCTTTAAGCTTCTCTAGTCCTTACTCGGTTACACTCACAGTCGCTGGATGAATTTTGGCATGGTTCCTTGTGTGAGGGTGTCACCAAGGGCAGACGTCCAACACAGAGAGCGAATTCTTGTGGGCTGCCTAGTCAGTGAAGAGGGACTGCGAGCTCCAGCTCCAAATGTCTGTTTCTCCTGGATTTTTCTCCATTTCATTTGTTGGGTCTCCCTTTTGGAAAGGAACTCGAACTGTGAAATGCAGCAACACCCACCAAGGAGTGAGAAATCATTCTAGAGGTAAGATGCACGTAACATGGCCATGCATACACAGGGCTTGAGGAGTTAATTTAAAGATTTCCTTTTTATTCTCCAGATTCACCTCCCTCTTCTTGAGCCTCCTTTGGGATTAATTGAGAGACTCTTTGAAGAGTCTTTTGAAACTTTTTTCTCTGTTCCAGATAGGATTTATTCCCCTCTTCTTTTTCTTTCAAAGCAAGAATCCCCTTTTGTGCATTCACGCTCTTTCTTGAGCAAATGGTGAAAAATTCTTCTGCAGTATTATTTATCTATTATTCCCCTTTTGAGAGGACTCTGCTTACTCAGCAGACTAATTCTGCTATCGGGTAAACAGTTGCATAGTAGATTGTTCAAACCTAAAGCTGATTTTCATTGGGGAATAGCTTTCTGCTTGCATCCCAAAACTGTCTTCAGAAAAATGTGGCTATTTCACAGAGGTGTAAAAGACTTCTGGATCACTCAAAAACTATTTGACAAAGTCATATTCATATGGATGGATACTGAAGCGTCCAACTGAAGTAGACTAAATGAGAAATATAAATTATTAGGAGACTCCCTCAGAATTTCATTGTGCTTTCTAAAAGGTGGACTTGTGGTGTGAGTAGGACTGAGAAAGGATTTCAATAGTTACTGCTCCCAGGATTATAATTTAGTGGTTAATATCAATATTCAGCTTATTTTCAGAAGCGTGAGTTCTCATGACAACCCACGAAGTAGAGTGGAATGTAGGAAATATGGCCAGAATTTCCAGGTGAAAGTTGAAATTTGCAGAAAAAACCAAGATCAATGTCATTCCTGCATGTCTTAACCCTCAGATACCTGATCAGATGAGAGGTATGGTGGGTCTGAATTCTACTGCCAGTTTTCTCTCTTAATTGAATTTTACTGCAAGTAATTTTTGTGCCACTATTGTTGTTCCTGTTATGCAGATAATGTAACATTTAATAGTTCTGTCAAAATACTTTGAGATATGGCAATGAAATACATTTTTTTTAAACATGACTGTCTATTGTGAGGGATGTCTCTAAGGAAAGAGTCGTGAACAGCTTACAAAAATGAGTCAGTTCTTCCACCATCAAAATCCTTGAAGAGCACGGCAAGACTGTGCTCTTTATGAAAATCATTGATATCATGAACAAGAGTTTAAATGAAAATAGTTTCTCCTGTTATGGATAATGTTACCATCAGAGCAGAGTTTTATTTACAGTGCAAGACTATACAGAGGCGAATGCACAACTGCCTCTTGATCCTGACATGGTTTTAAGTTTAGTAATTAACTTGGTCAACTCACTTTGAAACCCTTTGAGAATACTTAATGACTCCATCTGCTCCCTCTGATTGCTGAGCTGGAGTTACAGAAGCTGAGAACTTCTCCTCAGGTCCTGACAGTGTCCCAAAAAGCACCGTCTCCTACCAGAGGAGGCAGTCAAATAATTTCTTTCCAAATAAATTTATTCCCATTTAGAATAAACATCCCTCTTTTGTTTTTGTTAAGTTTTTGTCCCAACAGGCTTACAGCATACTCTGAGGAATTACTGTTCTGCACTGTGGTTTCTGCACTCATTCACACCCCTCGTGAATCTACAGAATAATCCAAGAGGGGATTACTGAGTGGTTATTTCAGTGAGAATGAGTGCAAATGTCACTGCTGAGGAAAAGGCAGTAGCACCGGGGTGTCCACAAACATCCAGGTGAAGAGAGACTTTTACGATATCTAGGATGCGAGGTCGACAAAACACAGCCAGTTTTTCTGAAGTGTACGTGCAAAAAGTGCCACTGCAGAAATCCACTCTGTCTCTCCCACTGCTTGACCAAACTAAAAGACACGATTTATAAATGGAGTTTAAAATACATTCCATATACCTTTCCAAGAGAATGCCCGCTACAGAGTAGAGTCATTGAGACCCATCAAGCACCCCAGTGTTACAAAGTTCATTTGTTGCATCTTTTTCCAAAGGATATGTCATTTTAGCTTGTAAGCATTCTCTGGGAGAAAAGTTTGTGCACCTCCCTCTCACAATACAGGCGGTTGGCTGTTTATCTGCCATCTGAAGCATTTACCTCTGAGATTAAGTAGAAGAGAAACATGATGGAATAACAGAAGTAGCGCTGATTGAATCATAAATTTTGGATCCTAAACCTTGTGTAGTACTGAAGCTTAAAAACATTCTGATAAAGGTATCTGCGGTTACAAAAGAGACTAAATATTTGTTTTGCTGAGGTTGCAAATTGCCAGCTTTTCCCTCATCTATACTCGCACTCGAGTGTGTGACATGAATCTGTGATATTAATTTCAGTCTCCTATTTTTGAGATTCTGTTGCGAATTTTTTTAGAGAAGTTCTAAAAGGAACTCACAATTCTATCATTTATATCTTTCAAA
The DNA here is from genome assembly GCA_013396735.1 of Grallaria varia. Taxonomy (NCBI): domain Eukaryota; kingdom Metazoa; phylum Chordata; class Aves; order Passeriformes; family Formicariidae; genus Grallaria; species Grallaria varia. The sequence goes on along the minus strand of VWZG01009759.1, from coordinate 153,736 downwards.
ATAGCAAAAAAATAAATCTTTATTTTGATGAACCAAGACTTCTGGATTTTTTCTGTTTTGTTGTTTAATTGTTAAAAAGACTTATGCACAAGAACTTTTGTTCTTATCTGTTTTTTTAAATGAAAATAAAAGGCAGTTGATTTCTAGAGAATAGGAAAAAATATCATACAAAAGACTTACAGGTACTTTATAACAGCACTGCAAAATGAAATTTTAGAAAAAAGAAAAAAAAAGACTGTATGGAAAATGCAGGCTGAAATACCTTTAAGCAAAGCTTCTCAATTACTTCAAACGTTCAAAGCTGTACCTTTGGAGGGAAAAAAAAAACCAAACCAAAGCACACAAAAATATTCTATTACAATTGGTTGGTGAAACTGAACAGTACTGTTTGAAATTTGCCAAGCATTAACACTGGGCTGTTGTACTTCAGAAATTAAAAACAAATAACAAATAAAATGTTAGTACTTGCCTCCATCTGATGCCTGCTTTTATACTTAATGTGCACCTACTGATACACATCTGTGAGATGGTTATTGACAGCATGTGAACAATATTTGTACGCATAAGCCCAGTTGAGGTTAACAACAACAATCTTCCTATATATCAAACTAGACCTTATGGATAGATAACTAGAGGTTACTTCTGCATAAGGCAAGAAACTATCCAAAGCCCACAGAAGTGCTGGGGCTATTCAGAAGAGAAAGTCTGAAAAATATTACATGTGAAGCAAAATTAATTTCCCAGACATCCATACTAAACTCTGGATAGGCAAGACAACTGGCTGGTCTTCACAGTTTTTCACTATATAAGAGGCTATGAATGCCCCTTAGAGAAGACATGACGGACCTGATATCTCAGCCACAGCTTTCTCTAGTTGTTATATTGTGGTAGTGCACCCCAGAACGTGTAACAGGTTCACAGCACAACGTGTACCTTAAATGCAACAATATGGTCTCAGTCACTTCCATCTCTGGAAAGCTGACACAAGGAGCTACCCAGAAAAAAAGTCAAAACACTCTTGCTAATGACTTATATGTCACATCCCACGAATTTCCCACTGCTGAGAAGAGACAGGCAAATGTTATGTCCTGGTTTAGGAATGGTATTCCTCAATTAGCGTTCCCACTGGAAAAATCCAAACCATGCATTGCTCTCTCACTTCCTCCTCCTCCTCCTCCTAGGGCAGGCTGGAGAGGAGAACTGAGACACAAAAGGCAAAGATCACAGGTTGAGATAAGACCAATTTACCAGAAACAGCAAAGAAATAAGAAATAAACAGTAACAGCAACAATATCAATGACAGAGTGCACAAGAGAGGCAAACATTTCAGACACAATGGCTCAGGATATGGAAACCAGCAAAACTCCCAAAATCCTGCCACGCCCTTACCCTGTCCCCAGCAATGACATGAGGCAACACAGAATAACCTCTGAGTCTGGCCATGCTTTTGCATTCTTTTACAGCGTGTTTTATGCCATCATAGAACAAATAAACCCTCGATTTGTCTGTATACTGGAAATGTACTACTGTACACTCCTGTACACTGGGATAGTTTGCCATGGTTAGGGGTTTTGGGACATTGTAATTGTTCCCAAGCATTATGAATAGCTGCTGTCTATCACAAAATACTGGAAATATGTTGCCAAAGCCATTTCAAATAATTTCTATGGAAATTGCAACCAATATTTTTATTTATTTACACATATTATTTACTTCACAGTCCAGGTGATCAGCCCTCAAAGCTGCTCTATATCAACCAGAATTCTACAGCTTTCTCCCTTTTTCCTCTTAGTTAGTGTAATACTGTGTTGTGCATCTATAGCACAGTAATCTGTTTTCCAAAATTAGTTTGCATTTGCTGTGTGCAACACGTGGTTCCGGTACTTTTTTCCCCCACAAGAACCAATCTGAACATCTTTTTTTTACAGCTGCAGTAACTAAATACATAAAGATGATGGGCATGCACAACCCAAGCTAGTCTGAAACCTTTGGTGGTACCATAGTTGCTAAGTGACTGGACCTTTAGATCTTCAGTGCAATTTTTCTTCCTTTGAGTTCTGTGCATGGCACGATGTGCATGTTGCAGCCTCAGTCTGCTGCAGGGCTGCTGCAGAAAGGAAGTATTTCTTATCTAGAGTACAGCTCTTAGACTACAGGTGCAAAATGAGCCCATGGCTTCAGTTCATCAAGTACAGTCAACATTTTCAGATTTCTCCACGAACAACCCAGGAGGAAGCCTGCCCAGTCTGAGTGGGACAGTCTCCTTCCAAGGCTCCCAGCCATGTTCCCCTTTGTGTGCTATTGTTGGATTGAACTCACTAGTGCCTTCCTCTCCTGTAGCATGATCTGGTTATGCACATAAAATGTACCCCACAATGTCCCTCTTAGGGACTTGACTTACTGAAGAGAGAGCTCCTGCACGTTCTGGCATCTGGAATGTGCTTTCAGCTTCTCACTCAGGTTTTCTCAGTTGACAGCTTTAGTTTAGTTGTCAGAGTGTTTTCTACAAAGCTTTGCCAACAGAGGTGGAGAATTCATTCTGCCAGCCAGTAAGAGAGCTGCTGACAAAACATGGGTTTTCCAAGTCTGAGCTCTGCTCTCCAGTGGTTCAACCTCGGTCCTGTCAAGCCTAGGAACTGTGCTGCCAGGGGTGAAGAATTATCCCCAGGGTTTATTAAGCATGCTGTGCAGACATTGCGCCACTATTTAGTACTGAAATAGTGCTCTCCTGTGCTGCACACAGGCTATTTCTAAAGGGGACTTGAATTTTACTCCTGGAAGGTTGAGAGTATAAAACCTAGGAAATGCAGCACCTATCCTTAAAGCCTCTTAAGTGCCTTTTTGGAATTAGCTTCATGGTACTTTTTAGAGGTTTGAGAGACAGCCATGGATAAAAGCAGGTTCCCAAGTCAGTGTATGTTGGTTAGGTATAATCACAAACATATTGAAAATGAGAAAATAAACACAGATTAAGCTCAAACAGCTGCCCAAATATTACACTGTAATAAGCCTGTGGTCAGGAAATCATGCTGAAATGCATTACTTAAGATCCTATATAGCAAATGCAAGTAATTTTTGCTGACCCAAACAGTGTCAGTTACACATTTTTCATATTGAGCACAGAAGCTCATATTTATTTTATCCCACTAAAAAAAGTTTGCCCCAAAAATGTCCAGAAGTATACAGAAGTCTTCTAACAAATCACCTCCAAATTAAATTGAATGACTAAACTGTGAGACGTTGGTTCTCCCTCACTGCTGAAACACCTGGTCCTTTTCCAGATGAATGAAGCCAGACGGAGATAAAGAGAGGAAAAAGTGCATACACTGTTGCCCTGGCTGTCTGTGCACTGGTAAGTGAAAACATGACTGCATTAGGACTAAACTGGTCTCAGTCAGTTTCCGCTTGCACCAGAAAAATTGCCTGATACACTTGACAAATGTCCTCTTGCATTGGTCTTTTTGTTTCGTTTCCATGCAGACATTTGAAGCAGTTGGTGAACGATGTCACTTCTGGTCAATTGTCCTGAAAAGATGAAAGCGTTTGCCTTGAGGAAACCATGTTCTAATACACAGAGCCCGGTTACTTTTCTCCTATTGTGCTTTACAACTTGCAAGGGCTGTCTCTACAGATAATAAGATTTTGGCTCTTCAGGGTCATTTAAGCTGCAGTATCTTCTGTCAGTGTCAGCACTCGAGAGCTCCAATACTGTCGGAGGCGCAAAGGAGCAACTTAAGGAGAGATGGATAATGCTGGCCATATTCTTGTTGAACTTTGAAAATTACATTTGCAATGAGAAACCAGATATACAGTATGTCACTAAAGAACTGATCAAACAAGAAACTGACGGGGGAATTAAAAGAAAATTCCAGTCACATTTGCACATTTGATGGACAGACTGATTAGGAAAACAAAAGAATATACCCCTGTTCAATGGTTGTATTTAACAATTGAATTTAACCAGTCAATTTTTTCAAAAGAAGCCAAAAAATTCTAACAATTTAGGATCAAAGGACCAAGCCCTACTAATTTTCAGTTAGTGATCCTAAAAATCAAGTTTATTGCTGGAATCTCTTTGTGGTACTGATTAAAAGCAGTCTGAATGTGCTAAAAAATTAAGGTATGATTCCATGGCTGGGAATTTTGGTAATGTCCCAAACTGATTCATACAAACTTCATTGCTGGATCAGAACTTTTGAATTAACAATATGCCAGTTTTGTAAGCAACAGAGGGCTTTTAAAGACATGTCACGAGGGCACAAGACTAAGAAATTCTTGCATCGTATGGTCTTGTGTGTACATTTTCTGGTTCTGTTTTAATGTAGCGTTATTTTAGTAAATAAAAATATTTGGGAAAAAAATCATGATGTTCTGAATGCCAATCACTTAAAAACACTGAGTTGAAGTGCAGAAATAAATCAAATTATTAACTTAAAAATCTTGCAGAGTGTAAGAGATAACAGGATATAAATCAAATATGGTTTTGGAAGAGCAGGATTAAATGGGAGAAAAGAGCAAATAAAAAAAAGAAAGAAGGAAAATAAGGAAAAAAAATGAAACTGAAACATGCCTACCCTGAGCAGAAGAATAGAAGAATAATAATGGGGCTAAAATGACAGATATGATGCCACATTATTACAATATTGAAGAATGTTAGGTTTTTTCTTTTCCCTTGTTTGTTGGTTGTTTTTTTTCCTCCTATTTTAATTTTCATTCTTTGCCAATGTTATATTTTGTTCTGTCTCATTAGAGAGACTTTTGGGATATCTTTCATTTAAATAAAAGAGATATATAAGGATTCTGGACTTCTATGATTTGAATTGTGAATGAGATGCCTTCCTGTTTTCAATTTATTTATTTTTTTTTTTTAGCTCCTACACCTACCAAAATACTCAGAAACTCATCCCAACTTCCATTGGAAGTCTTCTGTGGGGGGCCCCAGCTGGTCTGGGGTCTCTGGGGAATGACTGGACTGTACTAGGAACTTCTGCACAGTGTCAAGGTGGCATACACAGAAGGAGAGACTGTAACACAGAATGGAAGTCCAGTCTCTAAAGTGCTGAGTCATTGTTGTCTGACATGCGCAGTCTGTGTGTCCAATTAAGAATTATTTATGTATAGAGAGGCCAATGGTCCATGGACATGTGTCGATACTGAGGTCTCTATAAGCCGCAGTTTCTGATATAGTAAAGGCTTTCTGGTTCCTGTTCCTGGAGAAGACATGTCGCTTCTTGACCTATCCCGACTTCACAGTGACAGTCCTTCTTTCTACAAAGTGTCTGGTGGGTCTATTTTCTGCTTTGAATGTGTTGTCAGATCTGGTTAGTTTAATATGGTCCAACAAATTAAGATTGTGCAATCCTAAGAGAAATGGTGCTGTTTCCATGCATGTATTATAAAAGATTTCAAACAGCAGAATTTTATGCCCTGGAAAAGACAAGAGTGGGATTTAACTGAATTACTGAGAATTCTGAACATGTCTTCTCCTTCTTCAAAACAAATGAGAAAGGAGAGGCAATATGTTAAGCCCCTAAGCAAACTGTTCACTGGTAACTGAATAGAGAAAGTCAATTGCAGCTACTGTAATATGTCATATTATGTCATAATACATCTTTCTTAGCTGTACACAAACCCCCTCTTAAGGGTTTGCTGATTGAACTCTTTATTGCACAAAACCCAAAGAAATAACAAGTAGAGAATAGGACATGTACTCTGCAGTGCTGCTGCAGTTTTGCCACCTTCTGGCATAGGCTCTGCATGTTGTCTGACCCCAAAGCTACAAAATAAATCCAGGACAGCATTTGACAATATTTACAACACCGAGCAAAATGCCCAACAGGTGTGGACTTGCAATTGGAAAGAGGTGGTGCCCAGGATGGCAACACTAAGTGCATTTTGGGAGAGGTTACTTTGGATTAGCTCTTGTTAGCTTTCCACTTTCCACACTTTCCACTGTAGTCTCCCTTCTGAAACACACAGGACACATTACCACACAGTCAGAATGATAGCGTGCTTTCTGCTTTAATAGCTTAGGCTTCCACATGATGTTATGAAGACTCAGTTATTAAAGCTATGTTACTATTGTCAGCCTATCTACATGGCTCTAATATTTTTAAAGCTATTTTAAATTCTGGCTTGTATAATGTTGCATTTGCTATATTGCCTTGCTTTGGCATGTTGGGAAAAAAGAAAAAACCACCAAAAAAACCCAACCAAAAAACCAAAAAGCCAACAAAAAGCCAAAAAACAAAACCAAAACTAAAACCAAGCACTTTTCTTAAAGAGGCAAATTTCCGTATTGAGTAACAGGTCTATTCTGATAGACTTAACTAAACACAAGAACTGAGATTCAAGTTTTAAAAAGAACTCTAAATAACTTTATTCCTGTTAATACATGTTTGTAATTATGTTCAGATTATATAAATTATATACAACCACCTTATTGTGCTAATACAGACAGTGAGACATTTCTCCACTGTAAGACACTATGTAATGAGTTCAGTGTAGAAAATAGACCAAGTAATTACATTTTTGCCTGCCTAAATTCCCCCTGTAGGTTCAGTTGATTATAGGAATCTGCCAGCTGTTAAGAGCCACTGTGTTTCACCTCAAGTGATAGCTTTTCAGCAGTGCACTAGGCAAAATAAGTCTGCACAGTCTTACAATGCTTTCAAATGGACTGATGCATCTAACTCATCATCTGTATAACTGCACAATTAATGAAACCTAGCTGTTGTTGCCTCTGGTAATACAACATTACGCAGCAACCACTCACGACTGCTGTCCTTAGAAGGACTGGTAAGGAAAACCATCAGTCCTCTGGGTTTTTTTAGTAAGCTGCAAATGCACAATATGGCATGGCATTTTGAGTAACAGGAGAAGACTACTGATAGAAGTAGGATACAAGTGCATCGATAATTCGATCTTGCAATGTAACATTTGAGCAAAAAACAAAACAGTTGTTTAGTGAGACTTCTTTGCACAGTTCAAATAGAGAGCCTGTCACCAACACCCTTCAAAGGCACATGTCTTAAGGTTGGCCAGTGCTTGCCCCCTGAACAGCACAGTGCTGCAAAGACAACATCAGCTGAGCTCTGAAAAACTCTTCAGCCACAGAAGTGCAGTCTCTCTGCCTGAGAGACCTGAAACTCTCTCTTAGAAGAGTTTATCCTTCCAGGTGCAATGCTGTGTTGCTGTGGCCATACTGCTTCTGATTTCGGTGTTTGAATGGATTCTTTAAGCTCTATGCTATGTCCTCATTAGTGCTGCTGCACACGCATTAAATGGGGAGAGGGTGGGAGGGAGCACCAATGCAGCTCGGGCCAGCTGGAGCTGCCCTGATGCTGCTTTCTGCTGACTCTTTTTCCTGTCCTGTGTCCACAATCACTAGTTTAACTGGCTCTGGGAACTCACCTGGCCAAAAATAAGCCACTATACACAAATAATCTTATTTTTCAAAATCCTGCCCCTTGAGAGGCCACATGCTTTTCAACAGTAAGTAATGGGAGAATTGCCATTGCATGGAGACATATTCCAGATAAACAAAATTAATTAAGCAAGATGCCACAGATAATGCTATTAACTCATAAAATGTTGGCCCTGGTTATTTCCACAGGGAGGCTGGTGACAATTATGAAGGTAATGACTTTAAAGATACTTAATGCACTTAAGTTATGTTACAGTGGCAAAAGAACCTAGAAAAGGAACTTGAAACATCAGGTTTATTTAACAATACAGGTACAAAACAGTAAGGTGAAATTAATAGTCTTTGCTAAGTCTCAGTCCTCTCGAGAACATCCACTTCAGGAGAATAGTCCAGGCTGCCTTCAATCAATAATAAACCTACATTCCAAACTTGTCAGTGATTTCTTAGACATCTGGTCCCCTGACAGCACAGCTCTCATCCATGCTGACCATACAGAAAGAGGTATGGCAGATAAACACCTCCAGCCTTCAAACAGAGACCAGCTGCGGACTAAGTACAGTAACTGTCTACTGCTATTATGCTGTCCATGGAATGGGAAAGTTTTGGATCCACTGCACTGGTTCCGCATTCTGAAAGGTTCTAAAGGCTCTCCTGAAAGGTCCTAAATATTCAGGAACCCCAGAATGGAAAATAGTAACTACAAGGAGAAAGAGCAATTTGTATCAGAGGTACACTCTGAAGGCTGCAGCAGAAAGCTTTGAGAAATTACACAGAACTATGAGCATAAGAAAGAAAAACTTCATTTATTTCTTATGTCTTTAAAAAAAGGTAGATGTTTCTGGAAAGGAAGCAGAGAGAAGGAACACTAGGTTTTCAATCTGTTGGGTTTTTGTTTGTTTGTTTGTTTGTTTTGTGGATTTTTTTATCCCCAGGTAAAAGCAGACAGAATTTCATAACTGGATTTCAAGGGAGAATATGGCAGGGCCTGAAGTAGAAATAAATCTATGAGATAATATTTTGGTTTTTTCATAAAAGCTCTAAGTATTTCATACTATTATTGTAAACTATATATATACAAAGTGCCTTTGTAATAAATATATACTATAATAAAGATAGCCTGCCTTCTTCTAAGATCTAAAGACAGACAGACAGACAAGAGCGATATGCCAGTTAGCCAGTGTTCATTTCAAAAAACCAATCACGTAACTAAAATCCAGGATCCAGAATTTAACCATCCAATCTAGACGATGGAAACAGTATTGGTATGAGCCACCTAGGGAACAAGACAAGTCAGCCATCCCTTGCTAGGACTGACAGAAATGAAAAAAAGTTAACTGCAGTACCTAGTGACAGAGGTCAAATCACCACAGAGATCACATAAAGAGTTAAGAAGTGAAACAGTCAAACCCACAGTTCCCAGATGGAGTAATTCCTCACAAAAGATCAAAGCTCAAAAATCAATGTTTTTAGAAGTTGCTGAAGGTTATGAGTATCATGCAGTATTTGATGACATTTTTCTATTTAAATAAGTACCCCAGGAGAGGAGTATAAAAATCAAATGTCTCCTGCAAAGAGAAGTCACACAGTTCCAACTCAGCAATATTTAATTCAACTGCTGCACAACTTGTATTTAAAAAAAAAACAAAAACCAACCCTCTTCCCCCCCAAACAAACAAACAAACAAAGAAAATCCCAAACAAAAAGAAACCTTTCACTTTTCCCCACAGCTCCAGCTTTCTTTGTCAAACAGCAGTTTCCTCTAGAAATTAGAAATAGACATTTACCGTGAATTAATAATTTACCGAAATTAATAATTTACCAAATTAATTAATTTACCGAATTAATTACCGAATTGATTTACCGAATTGATAATTTACCGTAAATAATTTACCGTAAATAGAAATTTACCGTACAATGCCACTCTGGCAAACCTGGTGAGGAATTCAAATGTATTGTGAAACAGAGCCCGGCGTGGAACCATTAAGAAAACTATTGTCAGGTCCAGCAACTCTGGCATTAAAGCTACTTTTTTGTCGCGTGCAGTTAAAAGTAGTTGATGGTGCCAGGAACGAAATATGACCAGGTATGCATGCAAACACTTTGTCCTTTTGCCTTTATCAAATATATGAGTATTTGTTTGACTCCTGAGATGGGATGAGACAGTTTCTGCACCCTGGCTTCCAGTAAGGATGCAAGCATCACAGCCCTGATGACAAAACTGAATGGTTCTAGTAAGTCGAGTGACAGGTCAGCCCATATGGTTTTCTCTGTTGCACAGCCTATGATAAGCAGTTCTCTGTTGAATGAGAAAAAGCAAATCAAACCAAACCACTGGTGGGACAGACTGAGCCAGACAGAGCCAGGCAGAGGACTCTCAAGGCTCTCAAAAGTAATCACTGGGAATAGTGACACGCCATGCTCTGCACCTGAAGCTGGAATAATAATCTATGGTAAAACCTAAGGTCTCTTTTGCTCCTAAAAGAGAAGCCATTCACTGAGCAACAGGATATGGGACAGGGACCTTGGCTGATCTACAAGTAGTGGCTGATACACATCTGATGCCTACACACAGCCCTGAATGTGTGCCACTGCACAAAGAGGTGTGGGACACTATCTCTGAAAAAAACCCAAGTGGTTTCACAGTGTTTTATATAGCCAACCTGATGTTTTCACTGTGGAGATATTTTATGCATATATACAAATACAAAATAGAATCTGGAAATGCCACTGTGAGACGCTATATGGCAAAGGACCAAGACCAACACCAAAAAGAGATCAGGGAGAGAGAAATGAGGCTAGCCCTGTAACCCTGTCAAGAGATTTGAAATAGCACAGTAGGGAGAGCAAATCCCTTTCATCCCGTACAGTTATCCCCTGTTACATAGTTGGTTTTGGCTATCTCCTTTCAAGCTGTAAAGGCCTAGATACTTCTCTGCACAAAATTAGAAGTTTGCCTGGGTATAACATGTTAATTAATAATTCTGAGTTATCTAAAATGCAAATTAGACTGCCAGATATGTTCCATTAATGATCCTTTTCAAGTCAGAACAGCATTTTCAGAAAAATTATTCCCTCACAAATGTAGGTCAGTGACTGTATTTCACTGATCAGATAATGGGAATATCTTAACCTACTTAAAGGAGTTTAAATTTAAACTTACTTCCAAAATCATCCAGCGCAAAGTGATATGTTTGTGTGATTCTGTGATCTGTGAATATTTATAAATGTTTTTATATACGTATACATATCTATACATATATGTTCCTAATTCCAGTTTAGCATGACATGCCAAATACTATCACAAAATCAAAATATATACAATATAAAATATCAATGCAATAGCCCTTGATTACTTTCAATTCCTTCTAATTACAATTTAACCCAAATGTTCATTCTACCCTGCCATATCAGCCACTCTCACTTCTCAGTCAGTATTTCACAGCTTCACAAGTGAGCGAGAGATGCTTGCACGTTTGTACAAGATACACCTTGACATGCTTTATTTGGTTTTCTAATTAGGTGCTTAGCCAACCCATGGAGCAACATGAACACATTTAACATGTGTTCATGTGAGTGCACATCATGATTCTCTACTCCTGCAAATTATTCCCACCTTCCTGGAAGCACACATGCAAAGCTCTCACCTCCCAAGTGCAGATGGCATTAATTGTCAGAAAGGATATAAATGTTTACGACACAGACTTAACATTTTCATCAACATGCTTCTTCATTAATTAAAAAAATAGGTGAAATAAGGACTATTGCCAAACTAGAAACAGAAGAAACGCAAATTTTCATGCAATTCTACTTTAAACATTTACTTGAAGATATACCCCTTGACAAGTGATTTATGATGTACTTATCATTAAACGAGGTTCAGTCTAATGAACTATGATTCTGAAGTTCTATCCTTGTTTCTAACATCAGAAACCAGAGAGTGACTAGACAGGGTGAAGAGAGCAGCATTGTAGAGTTGTCTACTGTAGACCATCCAGTCTGAGTTTTTTGCACTTGTTGTTGGCCCTTCCAAGGACTTCTTCATTAGAACAGAATACAATTCACACACAAAAACCAAAGTTCACAGCATTTCAAAAGTATTAGCTGGTTTGGTAGTCCTTGAAGCTGAACCACTGTGGGCCGCAGACAGTATCTACCACACCACTGACATCCCATCTCAAAGGCAGTAATGACTGTGGCGAGCAACCTGCCACAGTGGGTCTGATCACAGAATCATAAAATCATAGAATGGATTGGGTTGGAAGGGACCCAACCTACCGTGGGCAGGGAGACCTTTCACTAAACTAGGTTACTCAGTGCCCCATCCAACCTGGCCTTGAACACTTCTATCATGGGGCATTGCCTTAATTTCAGCCAGGAAAGGGTTAAATTTTTGCAGTAGCCTGGAGTGGGGTGTGTCTGAGGGGGTGTGGCCAGGACCCAGATGCTTTTTGATACCAAGTCAAGTCATTGACAGGGGCAAGGAACTGTCTCTTGTTTCAGTGGAGAAGGGCACTCCTTCCAGCGGGAGAAAACATGGTAGGCAAAGCAGTCCAGTATTGTCATATTTCATGTGTAAATAATTTCTTTGTACCTTTTACAATTAATATTGTTGCTGTTGCTGTTTGTTTTCTTATCTCGTTGTTGTTGACAACAAATTGTTCCTATCTCAACTCATGATCTCTGCCATTGGAAGGGGGGAGGGGAGTGGCACATGGTCTTTTTAGTGGGAGTACTAAATTGGGGAATACCATTCCTAAACCATGATAGACATCAACAACTTCCCTGTACAACCTTCTTCCAGTGCCTCACCACCCTCACAGTAAAGAATTTCTTCCTAATATCTAACCTAAACATACTCTCTTTCAGTTTAAAGCCATTCCCCCTTGTCCTGTCACTACATGCCCTTGTAAATAATCTCTCTCCACCCTTCTGGCAGGCTCCCTTCAGGTACTGGAAGGCAATAATTAGGTCAATCCAAAGCCTTTTCTTCTCCAAACTGAACAATCCCAGTTCTCCCAGCCTTTCCTCACAGTAGAGGTATTCCATCCCTCTAATCGTCTTGGTGGCCCTCCTCTGGACTTACTCCAACAGGGCCATGTCCTTCCTGTGCTGAGGATCCTGCAGCTGGATGCTGTACTGTAGGTGGGGTCTAAAAAGGGCAAAGTAGAGGCGCAGTCAACTCCCTTGACTTGCTGGCCACGCTTCTTTTGATGCAGCCTGGAACAGTCATACCCTGTCCTGCTCACCCTGCTAATACCAGCACCAGTATGGCTAGTCTGTAAGGGAAACGACAGCTCATTTTAGTTACTGGACTGTATGGCCACTGCTTTGTAACTGTGTGGTGATTATTACTAAAGCAAAAATTTCTTACTATTAGATATGCAAAACTATGACTGCATCTAATTTTTGTTGCTGTGATAGATTAAAGTGTGTGGTTTCCCACAGCCTGACATAAATCCAAGACTCTGAATTAATTCCACTAACAGATCATCCCAGTATGGTGTAGAGAAAAGAGATACAGAGGGGGGGGGAAAAGAGAGTGGGAAACAATTTCCAAAACCTGCTACCAACAGTATGGGCACCTGTAAAATACCTAGAAAAAACCTCTACTGAAAACAATACTGAACACGCCCCCAGCACTAGGCACATTGTGGGTAGGTAACAGGCTATAAAATAAAAATTTCTTTGATAGTTAAATGTACCATATTCTTGACCATAATCTCCATGAAGTTAACTGTGATATGAAATTATAGCTATCTGGACATGTATCCAGAGAGTAGCTACATTGACATGCGCAGAAAGTAGTTTCCCCTTCTCTAAGACATGAGTAAAGATCTCCCTCAGCTGTTGCACACCGAGCAAATACCCGGGGTGAGGTTCACTGCATCCCAAGCAGAAAAACAGCAGAGCACTGCAGTCCTCCTCTAATTCAGCTCGTTTCTTGGATGCTTCCCATGCAACACTCTCAGTCTGAGATCAGCTTTCCTTCCTTCAGCTACAATCCTTTTACACTCTATTTGGCCTGACTTTCTGCTGCATAAACTGCTGTGCTTATGACAGGCAGCTGTGACCATTCCTCAAGCGGCAAGAAGAAGCTCTTTTCCTGAAACAGATCAGCACCAGAGATATCCACACGCAGCAAACCCTCTAACAGGACTAGCAGTGCCCTGCTGAAGCACTCACTAGCCAAAGCATCCCTCCAGAGGAAGGTGAGGGACACAGTGTCACACTGATGGAAAATAAAGCTCAGAAAGGCTTGTCTCCAGAAGACACAGGAAGCTTTTAAACAAACGGAACAGTTCCTTACTTCCCTGAAGTCAGTTCCCTTCTTAAAGTACATACATTCACCTTAAGGAAACATGGATGCATAAATGTCACTGTTACTGTGATAATTTGTTATCCTACTTTAATTAGTGCCTTAATATTTCCTGTTTACTACCAAGCACAAAAATAAAACACTTATCTGTGAGGAGGCAGGGATATCTGGGAAGAGGAAGCGACCATCTTTCTGGCTTTCACCAACACACTACCCAGTTCAACAAAACCTTGATGCATGTCTTTACTGGGAGGGTGTTTAAAATTTATTTATTTAAATTTAGTTTTCTGGAGAAAAGTGATAAAGAATTATTGAAGAAAGGAGAGTGGAAGGTTTTTGAGGGCATTGATTTGCCTCTCTGATTAAGCTGTGTGACCCTCTCTTTCTCTGGATGGCATTCATTTGCATAGGCGTTACTAATATGAGGGGTGGTGTCAAGTGGGAGACAATTAAGAAACAGTCTCTATTTTAAGTTAATCTACAGTCCACGTTGTCCTTCCTGACAGTTTAAGAAAACTTCCCCTTTCAAGGGTTTTCAGGCTATAATGCTGCTTTTAAGTAGAGACAAACAAAATTCTAGGAATAAATTTTATTTTTTTTTCTAAAGGGAAAACATCTTCATAACAACTTAACCCATCCAGACCGTCAATTCTCACAAGAGTGTCAGCCTTCTTAGCATGAAAACTTAGGATGTACCTCTCGTATACTCTGTCTTCAGTCCCTTGCTAATGCTCTGGAAATCCCTGCCCCTGATGCTGTGTTGCTTGTGCTCATCAGTGTGATTAAGAGCAGAAAATGTAAGCTGTACAGTTGCAAACACATGATAGCCCAGCCACAATCCCTCCTGGTAACACAGATAGCACTTATCTGTCTGATTCTGTCTGATAAAATCTTTCTTTCCTCTGTGTATGATCTCATCATAGCAAACTACATTATTCCTGTTACTAAGCATTTGGCTAGGAAAAAAAAGTCTTAAAATGCTAATTCAATGATGATAAATATATTCTGGGGATATTTGATAAATAGTTATAATCAAACACAGAATTAACAAAGCAAAAAAAGTCAGAGGGTATAAGCTAAAGTCATGAGGGATATGGTGGTAAGTTTACTCTGGATCAGGGAAAAAAATTCTTAATTATAGAATGTACAAATAAACCTCTCTCTCCTGTTTTGACAGGCTCTCATAATTACTGAAGCACCTATCTCTATGTTTTTACTGCCACTGCTTGAGCGAACAGTTGCACAGTTACGCTGGTACCGTTTTAGTACACACTTCTGATTGTTCGGTACCAGCATCTTGACCTTTGAAACGCAACGTCTTACTACAGTCTAATAATTAACGAAGGTGAGTCACAAACTCTCTGGTTATGCAGTGCTCAGCCACAGTTCACGTGCACACTTCGGGAATCACCACCCTGCGGTGCTCACGGAGACGCCTGTGGGGATTGCAGTGTGACTGAAATGGCCATGCAGAAGGAACTCAGTCCCGTGAAGCTGCCATGAGCTTCCCAGGCCAAACAGGAGCTCAGGCTTACAGAGTGCTTTCTGCACCTCTCTATCCAGTTTCTAGAACTGACGGTTGCAGTTAAAGGATTAATTCTACCGACATCATGAGGAGCTGCACGACCTTTCAGATGTTTAGTCCCGATTGAATTCGACAGCTAAGACATTTTCAGTATGCAGTCCTTAAAGGTGGCCCTGGCAGTGCTGGAGCATTATTGTAACACAGATTCTGTAGCAGTCATCCATGGGCATCCACCTCAGGTACAAGGAGGAAGCCCAACATTTTTTTGGACCTCCTTCTGCAGTGGAAAGGCAACCAAAACAATTTCTCAGTGTTTAACCACCTTGGCTTTGCTGTGCCTGTTAAATGCCCAATGTAATAGGGACCCATTGAACCATTTCTATCTTCATTCACTTGTTCTTCACAGCTTGTATGTCTCCTTCTTGATGTGGAGTCTGACAAACAGCAAGTGATTCCTGATTTGTTGTACATCAAACTAAGCCTTACTGACAAAAAAGTGATTTCCTGCCTACTCAGCATTTGCTTTCATGTGACCCAGAGCTTCCATCAGCATCCAATGTTTTCTAGGTGTCTGCTAGCAAAGACCTTATTATGGAGAAGTTGTATGAGGCAGCTGAAAGCAGTCAACCATGGGTTGACTTGGGTGCAAACCCACACATGTCTTTGGGTGTCCAACTGTCTCCAAAATCATCTGGCGGCTCTGCCCTATGCCTTGCAGTTCAAGTCTCTTTGAATACATGGATAACGTAGAATTCAATATATGGTATAGTCACTGTCATGTCCTAAATTATTTCTAAAGGAATATTCAGCCTTCGTAATAAGTAGAAGATACTTTTACAAATTTATGCTTAAATGTCTTTACATTTACTGACTAGCTTGGTGAGACCTGAGCAGGGCACTGCTTCTCTCTGAGAAAAAAAAAACCTAAGAGTTTACTTCAAGCCTCAGAAATTAAAATGCTTTAATCCATGGAACACTACAAGCAGCCAGAAGAGCAATTATTGAAATCTGTACTTACTTTTCCTTAGGCTTTTCTAGTCAAAATCCATGGCTAAGTCAGATATGGAAAACATTCCTACAGAAGGTCACAGTCTCTAGCCCTGTTTTCTACAGATTTTCCAGTGTGCTAGCCTTGCATCAATCATCGTCTGAGCAGCCTGCAAGACCAGAGTGAAATCAACATTTATACTGAGGGAAGAAAATAAATGAAGACAACAGTTAGTGGGTTTTTTTTTTTCTTTCTCCTGGGGGAGCAAGGGTGGAGCGGGGCAGGAGAGGATATAAGTATGGAAAGAGAGAAAGAGGGAATCAGAGTAAAAAAAAGTGAGGAGGCAGAAAGATGAAAACAAAAAAGAAAAAAAGAAGGAAAGAATGAAAGAAAGCAAGGTATGGATGGACAGACAGACAGAAGATGGTGGAGCCTCTAAACCTTGTGCGAACTAACTTCACTGAAGACAGATGTCTCAACATAGAAGCAGAAGTTCTCATCTCACTTAAAATTAGTAAAAAGATGGAGTAACTCTTTATAATGTAGTAAAGAGTATACATAATTAAAACAAGCTGCTAATCTAGGTCATTGTTTTTATAGTACTCGGATATGCATGAACGCGTTTGGTGCAGAAATCAGGAAGAGTTATGCAAATATAGCTGAGGACAAGATTTGCCTCATTTCCCAAAATTACTGTGCCTAAAACACCTCTTTAGTTGCACAAGAAAATTAAATAATGTTACCACAGCATCTACCATGTTCTCTAAATCTTACCAAGACTAATGGCACTGCAGATAGTGAAAATGCATTTGCCAAAGCACGAAGAGAAAGGCACTCAAATACTGTCTTTCCTCTTAGTTTTGGTCTTGACTTTAAATCTATCAACAAGTCATTTAAGTCCAGTCAAGTCAATTAATTAGCTGTTCATATACTACCGTGATTACACCATATAAGAAGGGTAGAGTTTACACAGTCTGTTGGTGCTGTATTAATATTTAATAAGGACATGCAAAAGCCAAGCTTGTAGTGCTGTGAACACATGGAGCATTATATCACAAAAAGGCAGAACAGCAACAAAGGATTCAGAGCCTAGAGGCTGAAAATGCTGCTGGTTACTGCAAACAGTTAAATTGTCCAAGGAGAATGTTAGTCCAGTGGTATATGAGAGCATATGGAGTTTCTGAAACAAGCCCGTTAACACAATCACCTTTTTCACATGGAAAGTATACATGTTGAATTCAACAGCAAAGTATACTTTTTGTTTTATTCATAGAAAAAGCTCAAATGTGTTCTGTCAACAAAAAAACTCCCCCCTTCCACAACTGAATGGCAATAAAAGCCTGATCTGAGATTTAGCAGTGATCTTCCAACAGGCAGGAGTGGCAAAGCTCACTGCACTGAGAGGGAGCTGCGTGTCAGCCCAGGGCTGGGTGCTAAAGGAAGGATACTGCTTCATCCCACAAGGAACTCTGCCAGCTTTCTTCTATCACACCAGTCGCATTTACAGCCCAAATCTCACTTACAAGTGCAGTTGAACAGTACATTTCCATGCCTCACTTTCCAACAGCGCAGACCTGAATGAAGATGATAGTGGTATTTTTTTTCACAGAGGGAATATGATTTTAAAATTAACATGTTAAAGTGTAAAATAATCTCCCAGCAGACAGACAAATGCTTCTGCTTGAGAGCACAGTGTTTATGAAACAGCAGGCCCTTTAGTTGCCCTGGAAACTATATTTGTAAAGGGCCATAATTTATATTGTCCCGGAGGCTTTTAACATTTGCATCAAAGCATCAGAAGACAAGGACTGTCAGTAAGTATTTATTCACAAAAAAAGCAAACTTCACTTTAAGAAGGTTGAGTGGTGTATTTTTTCTTTTCCTGGCAAGTGATAAATGATCTTTCAAAAAGCAAACCAAAAAAACTCATGAAGTGATACTTGTGATGTGTTTATGGAAAGTCAAGAGCAACACACTTAGAATATTATGCTTGCTGGTCAGGGTTACACAGAGAACTTCAAGCAAAATTGAAGGAAAAAGAATAATAAAAGGAATACCAACAGTTTAAGTACTGTCAGCATTTTGTCTTTACTGCTGTTCAGTAATGACCCTGAGGCTGCAACCAGAAACTTCCCACAGATTAGGACATACTCTGTAATCATAAAAGGGATCTCCTTAGAAAAAAAAGTAAGATGCAGAGAGCTAAAATTAAACAGGCAGGAAACACTGAGTTTAGTTCAAATACTTAATGAGAAAAAGGTATTTATTTAAGGCCCAGGATGAGCTTTATTTTTTTCCTGATAACTGTGAAAAAGAATCCAGCCCTTCAGCTACTATCAGAGGTTCACAAATTTAACTTGTGCAAAACACCTTGCAGAAAGTGCCAGTACATTTCCTATTATTTTCTGAACTTAAAAACTGTCTTGATGCTCATACTCAAACAAACCTACCAATGAAGTCACTGGGTGAAATGCTTATTCCAGAATGAACCGGAACAGTTTGATGGTTCTCATTTCTTCATCAATTTCTGCACTTGAAAAGTGTAAGGAATGGAAGATGCCCCAAGACTGACTCCTCTTCTGAGGGTCTTGCACAAGTAGGAGTTGGAGACAAGATGCAGAAATCTATATTTATGGCTTGTATAATAAAAATTCAGAAAAGATATAAAAAAAAGAGACCTTCCCATAATCACAGAAGACTTAGAGAAGGGTTGAAGGAAAATCTTTATGAAATCTGTGCAAGAACACTAACGAAGAAAAGAGACAGACAGAATGAGAAATTGAGAGTCCTCTGACTCATTTCCTTTGGGAGGGAAAAACGGAATGAGGAAAGTGAAAAAATAGAAAACAAGCAGGATATTTCTTTCAATAACTTTCAGACTAAATATGCTCTGTCTTTGTGTAGGCGATTGTACACTACAGGTCATTTGCAATATTCAAATGCATAATTCAAATAGCAAAAAGCAAGCACAGTGAAAATTTCACAAATTAAATGAGACAAGGGGAGGAAAATGGTAATACTTCACAATATTTTATAAAACAAAGTCACTTACATTCCTCACATCATAAATGTTTTACCTATTCTTTGATCATTTTGATTTGTTCTGCCAAAGTATGCTTCAACTATATGCTGTCAAGCATACTGATACAGCTAAACTCCATAATGTACAGGGCAAGGTTTTTCTAACTCACAAGATTTGTGAAGCTGCTCCTGGGAATTATAATCAGTTAGCAATGGGTTATAGGACAGCTTGCCTCTTTTTTTCCTTTTGACTAACCACTGACTCCTTCCAGCTTCCTCTCAAGCTGGCCAACTACACATATCTTGTATCTACTTCTTTTATGTCATGGAATAAAATGAAGCCCAAATCCTCTGCAGGCATCCCAGTGTACTGCCTCCAAAAAGCCTGCTAATATTTCTTTAGAAATGCCTAACAGAAAATAAAATAATAAGCATTTAAAGACTACTTTAATTTTTCAGATTTCCCATTGCTTACTGTAAGTTTCTTACATTATCATAATTAAAAAACAATATGTTCTGGCACAATGTCATTCATCTTTATCACACTATATCTCATATACAGAATTATAATGGATAACCATTAAAATGTCCAAATTATGGATAGTTTCTTCTAAAACCATGATGGACATTTATTCAAAAACATACTCGTAGCTTCACTTTGTCCAAGATAGATAAAATGAAGTGAAACAATTTTGATTATTTTTGGAAAATATATAGATGAATAGCTATTCTTGGTTCTGTACATTCGTGTCATTGCTTTAGGTAAACAAATTAAACCTTTAATTTACATCTTATGCAGTTAATAATAAAGTCACTGAAGCAAATAAATTGAAAAAAAGATTAAGTGGCTCATAAACATGCTCCATTTAACTGTAACATGAAACTCCTCACTCTTTTATGAACATCCTGCCCCAAGTCACGCAGACCAGAGAAAAAGGTTCATCTCAAAGCAATTGAAAAGAAAACATGACAGTACAGCTTAGCCCAGAGTAAATGGAAATAATTTAAACTATTCCTTGGGGCTTTATGATGCTTAAGATGAAGTCTTTATTTATTAAATTCTTGTCCCTGTTAACTGCAGCTGGAGTCAGGACACTTCCGATATATTTTGATTGACTTCTGAGTTTTGGAAAATCATCTCACTTCTCTGTCTCTAGACTTTTTTCTGTTCTTCTCCATGTCTAGCAAAGGACAACGGATTGCCTGTTACTTGTGCTCTTGTACAGCAAGCAGTGAGTTGAGAGGCTCATCAGAGTTTACACCTGTAGACATTACCATAACATCAATAGTTCATAACAATAATACATAATGAATTTCAGCCTAGAATTTGATATGTAAGATCTGTGAGCAATTCCTTGTTTTCTTTGTCTTAGTGTTTTCTCAGCTGTAATGAGAAAACAGTCATTGAAAAAAAGTGTCTTGAGCAAGCAGTGCTTTCCTGAAACACTACTGCAAAGTGAGACTAGGTTCAGGATTTAGTACTAGTGTGTTTTATGGCACTGCATCACTAATTTTCAGCAGGCGCTCTTCTGCGCTTTCCAAAAACTTGCTGCAAAACATCTTTATTTGACTCTTCCTGAAAGACACCAAAAGAAAAATTTAAATCTACTCTAAGTCTTCTGCTCTTGATTGTGACTAGAGGCCAGAGTGCTGGAAAGCACAGATTATTACAGGATATCATCCTTGCCATCAAAATTATGGCCTTTTTTGAGAGTCTGCCTTGTAGCTCAGGTATTCAGAAACAAATATAGCCAAAATGATAGTGCAGGATAGAAATTGCCTATTTTGTACGGAGACAAGATAGTTTCTTGTCCATTCTGAAAGAAATAACATATGTAATATTTCCAAATTAATATGCAAAGTCCATTGACTTCCCACATCAAAATCTCATATACTATCTTCTGTACTCCAACCAGACACATCCTTACCTGCTCCAGAACTAATGCATTCCATGTTTCATTCACTGAGTCCAACATACTGGTCACAAATGGTCCACTTCTTTATGGACACTGATGCAATTTTTAAGTTTTGAGGCATTTAAAGATGGCCTTTTGTAGGAATACAAAATCTTTAAACAAATTTTATTTGCTTCTACCCATTTCTAACTGTAACTTCCTTTTTTCAGCATCATTTAGAAAACTACTCCCTCTATATAAATGGTTTAAATGGGGATCCTTGAATTCCTTTTAAAGGGATTTTGAAACATAAAATATGACTGTTAGTCCTTCACAGTAATTTATGTTTTCAAATTGCTTGTAAAGGTTTGGCACCTATGCTGAAAGCTGTTCCAGGATCCATCAATAGGAAATACTGCTTTAACAGCTATACTAAATCAACCGACATTTATAAGAGTTACAACACCAGGTTTAAGTATTTTTCAGACATCCATATCTAAATTGAAGTACATATCATTAGCTAAAACGTGAAAAGTTGGGCTGCATTTACAAAAGATGTCATCAGGCTAACACTATTCCCACTGAAGTCCACGTAGCAGCTAAGACAACATGGCTGTTGTTACAACAGGAGGATAGAAACTGACGGAAGAGTATCAAAAAAGTATTTCTGGATCCTTTTTTTTTTTTTTCCCCCACTGGTTGCTCATTCCTATTTCCAGTCTCTTCATGCCAGTGCAGAAGCCCATGCAGGTGTCAACATGACTTGGGAACTCATCCATCTGGAAGCCCATCCTACCAGGCTGGCTCTAATTCACATTTTCTTCCTGGTCCACTTGGTGCAGAGCTTCAGCTGTGTTTGGGTGGTGAAAAGTGGTGAACAGAGATGTGTAGCCACATGCATGAGGCTACTATTTTCCAGTGGTAATGATCACTTAAAATATGGCTTCAGAGTAAAATTAGGCCACTAATAACTGTTTTTGGAGACCCAGAAAGAAACAGCTGGCCTTCTGATTGTGTAACACTAATCACTCACCTATGAGACTTCCTTCCTTCTAGACTCCAGAACTTGATGTTCCTGGAGTCGGAGAAAAACCTAAGCACTGTCTCTCAATCTGAGAGACTTCTAATTCCTGTTCAGAGGGCATTACCTGAGCATCACATGTCACCACACCTGCTAATGGTTTCCAAGTTTACTATTCAGGACATAAACAGCAGATGTGATGATATCACCAGTTACTACCAGGCTTCGGGGGCCCTCTTTTTATCTGATCTGTATGTTAGCACTTTAATGCCACTTTATGATCCACACAGAGATAAGATTACGTCCTAAAAGGCTGTATTGACAAAATGAATCTGGCTGCGTGACATAGAGTTTGTGAGGTCACGCAACTAAGCTTGACTGACAGATTCCCAAAAGCAAACCTTAGGTGAGACAGCACAGAGTGCTACCCACACTTAAGAAAGGCACATGAAAAACTGACCTAAAATAGGAGTGGCTCCGTAGTGCAGAAAGTGAATGCACCAAGGTCAGTCACCAAGGCTTTCCTGGAACAAACAGAATGGTGCTCTGGTTTCCTTTAATCAGAGGAGAAAATGTGTTATCTGGAGTTCCTGTTCTGTTTGCATGCACTATGTAGTGGACACAACCAGGAGTCAGGGTTTGTACATGGACCACCCCATGCTGGAACAGTGTCCTGCAGACCCCAAAAGCATCATCAACAGGCTGGTGCAAAATTCAGTTTGCTCCTTGTCTCTGGCTTTATATTTGACTGACATTGACATTCCACCATGTCCAAGAAGTAAATTAATCCTTAAAATCGATAGTGGAACTAAGCCTCTGCTGTCTATTAATTGTTAAATAGAAGTCTAGTATCTGTTTATGCCTCAGTAATTTTGTCTTGAAAAGAATTTCCTCCATTCTTTGTATACTGGACTAGAAATTTGCCTGTTTGGAGAGGGCAGGAGAGGTGTAAGAACTGAAGAATTCTATCTGCTGGACAAAGACTGAGAAAGCTAACTAGATCCTATTTTTCCTATGGCACTTCTTTGTCACATGAAAATCCCCAAAAGCTTAACCCAGAGATGGCTCAGACTGATAATACCAATCAACATCTACAGTTGTTGATGTTATTACAATCAAGTATGATATAGTGGTATTGTATTATATCCAGGCCACCAGTAGGCTTTTGACATCTACACTGATCCCAAGAATCTTTTCAACAGAAGACAGTTTTACTCGCTCTGAAAACAACTGTGTGATTTCTAGATGCTGAAGAGACAAATATTTCTCTGGAGGATTAGTAATCTGACCCCTAATGGATTTCCCTTCTTCGTCTACTCCCAGACAGCCTTCTGCGTGTCAGCCTTGGAACTACTGTGCCAGTAGTTTCCAGATGACTGAAGCATTCCTTAAAGAAAAAAACCCACATCCTTCAAATACTTCACGTTCATTGCCTTGTAACACAGAATTAGCTCACACTGTAGCCAGAGTCTACTTGGATGTTGCACTGCTGTCATTTGCCGACAAGTCAAAGACCTTGGTTGTCCCTTGGGTCTCATTTAGGGTCAATGCAATTTTTGCTACTCTAAGAATAATGGTATTTACCCAACGTGCTAAAAGTCTAACGCAGTAGCAAGACTCTGGAAAGCCCTGGAAGGATGACTGCCTCACTTTCTGTTGGTACACAATTCCTCATAAGACATACGTATCACCTCACAAGCAATCTTAGCAAAACAACACTCATGTTTGCCCACAGACTAAGAAAACAAGTCGGAGTTTGCCAGACTTGCTGAGTTACCAACAGTGATGTTATATAACTAATTCACATTCGCATCTCAGGAACTGGACTAGCAGCATCAATCTTGCCTACACATTTTGGTTGATCACCAAAGTATCTTTACATAGTGAAGAAACTTGAATGTTACAAACCTAAATTTGAAATGTGACTCTAAAGAAGAAAAGACCTTTCCCTCGTGTAGCTCCACTCTTGAACCCCTTGGTTGCAATAAGGGAAAAAAGTCTCTTTTCCAAGGTTTGTACCAATTAATAAAACAATCTCTACTTAGGATTGTGCAGTGAAATCACTGTAAAGCAGCAGTATATCAACTTTAGAACTTTTTTTTTAATTACAACTTCAGAAAAAGGTTTTCATTTGTACAAAGTAGTTGTAAATCTTTGATTTTTCAGTCTTATTTTTCTTTTTTTAATGAGTGGAATGGCAGCAACTATCATACACAAGGGAAAAGAGGCTGAGATAGCTGATATATCCCTGTGAAGAGAATTTCTTTGAGAATGTTAGACAATGGATTATTTATGTGCGAAATCTTTACCTTTACAGAGGACCAGCAACTCTTAAGAAACTTCAAAGAGAACTTCAGGGGCATGTAAGACATTTTGTAAGAAAGAAAATTTCTCCGTAACTTAAGTATTATATCTTTTCCCCAAGAGAAGTAAAAATCTTTATGATCTGTAGCTAAGTTCAGTTTTTCAGTATACAATCACTTTGAAGAAATGGGACTTTTGCAAATGATAGCAAAGGGATTTGGAACGAAGGTGCATGACTGCAGATTCCCTGACTGACAAGACAAACAGAGTCCTGGGACTGAATGTTGTGTGCCTTTAGGGAAATAAGGAAAGATCAACCTTTCTACAGTCACTCCCATCCCTGGAGAACGTTCCCTCTCTTGTGTCTGGTTGATGCTTTCTTTGGGAGGAAATTTAGTAGAGGATACTGCACCAAGAACTCCGGTAGTCAGCAAAAAACTGGCAGGGAATGGTCGCACAAAAGTAGCAGTAGAAAAAGAGAAAAAAGCAAGCAAGCAAAAAAAAAAAAATACTGAAACCATTGCATCCTCTGATGATAAACCAGCAGTGCTACAAAAATATCAATTAAGGATAGAGAATAATTCATAGCTTTGCAAGTGGGCATTGCCCATTTCAGTATTTCTGTTCATCCTAACTGAAAATACCAAATGTTATTTTTTTCAGAATATTCTCATGAGTAGAGAGGTGCTCAAGAGTAAGAAAGGTGCACTTTTCATGTCCCTTGCCATAGGCAAGCTAAGAAAATCCTATAGTTTACACTAAGCATTGCCCAATAAATGAACACAGTAAACAGATATATGGTTTACACTAGACAGTGGGTATTCATGAACTCATTCATTATTCTCCTAATTTTTCTATCAGACATCAAATAAGGCTTAGAAATCATGTTGTTGAGCTTCAAAAAAAAGCTGTGCCAAATAGTTCTATCACTCGCCATCATCTAGATTTCGAATTTTGCTTTAGTAATAGACCTGATTAACACCCCAGCAAATGCAGCCCACTATTTCCTCTTAAACATCACCATCCTTCTCAGTGATGGATATTTCAGAAGCTCTTATAAGTATGCACTCCTAGTCAGAAAATCACATTGCTCTACTACCAAAGCTGTTTTAGCCGTTGCATTAACCCTAACTGGTATTGTAAAATGCAGTTTAGAACAGGATTCCCCTCTTTGGGTTGTGGTCTCTTCAAAGGCAAAAATGAGGCTAATCTTTTTAACAGTGTAAGCAAGAAGAAATAGACTATTGATAAGGCAGTTTATTTTTACTAACAGATGAGGCAAATTAAACTCGTCTGCAATCTCCTCAGTCTACTGCTGCCTAAAATAGAGAGAGCTGCATGGAGAAGGCCAAATAAGCTACTGTAATCTTTCCATCTGGGGGAACTCAAGCAGCTATCATTCACCGCTGTCATTTACATAACTGGCGGAAGGAAGAGGAAACTCACATACTGAACATGGAGATAACGCTTAGTTTGTTTCTCTGTTTTGAAAAGCATCATTATTCCTTATATTTCAAAGCATAGATGAATGACAGATAGAGCGCTCATTGTATCTCATCAACTATGAACTTAAAAACTTGCTTCAACCCCCACGGCCCCTACAGTGACAGCAGGTTTGTGTTTAACCAGCATGGGTCAACAGAGACATCAGCACAACAGGTTGCAGAGTCCCATACCAGGAATCACACAGGAAATCCATGGGGGGTCATCCTCAGTTTCCAGGACACGGTACCACAGCTCTGTGACCCATAATGCCAGGTGAGGAGCAGCATCCAGATCTTTGACAGCTGTGCCAGCAGTGACCAGGAGACAACCTGCAACAGTGGGAGTTTGATCCTGGTACAGGTTCTGTCTCTTACAGGCTTGTTTGTTCGTAACTTTTCACTGCCACTGCTACTTTCATGTCATTTCATAAACAAGCAGACACTGACTTCCTATAAAGTTCATATTAAATGGTGTGCCTGTTTAGTTAAAACATCCTGGGATGAAATTATTACAGGCAAGAAGGGTTTTGACACATCAGGTAAATCTCCCGAAAGCCCTGTGGGATGGTTTTTGGTGTTTAAAAGCGAGATGAGGCTCAGGACTATATCCTTCACCTGTGGGTGAACAGTCACCAGTTTACCTGGAACTTCATTTTGCTACACTGTATTTTATACAGGTTAGGTCAAACTGTACAGAAAGAAAAAAGGCATTCCTTAGTTAGAAAGCAACCAAATTTCACAAGTTCTGCTCAAGCAAAATATTCTTTTTCAGCCTGTTGACACTTCAAATTAAGGTTACATTTTATGTAAATCTCTTTTTAAACTCTGTTTATTAGTGTTATTTCATTTTCTAATTTTGTGTGAGTTGATAATTACTTTCATCTTCTAAAAGATAATCATAAGCAGATTTATGGAAATTGACAAACATTATCTCTGTTGTTGTAGTGTGTGAATGAGCAACCTGTGAAAAAACCCACAACTTTCAGATTAAGCATTCCTTAATTTTATGTGTTAACTGCTGTAAGAAAGGTACTACTATAAAGCTGTATAGGAGGATGCACCACCACTTGCTACTGAATCCAATAAGGAACACCTTGTTCCAGAATGAATGTCTGAGAGGTGGTGTTAAAGTGAAATATTGTTCTATAGCATTTTTCATACTAGTCACATATAGATGATTTCTTGCAACATGCATCTCTGGGTGACAAAAGACTTCTGAGGTTCCTGAACCACAGCTGAAGAAATAACTATATTTCTCACAGTTTGGGTGCACTTTAAGGCTTGCCTTAGAGCCATACGAGCTCCATATTTCTGGGATTTTTCACTATATAGAGAAAACAGCTTTCCTGTATATATAATGTGCTTGGTGATTTTATTTCTTTCAGGAATCAGCTCATGTGGTAAGTTCATACAGGATTTAAAAAAATGCAAACAAAGTAGTAATTGTGTTGTTTCCTCAATTTCCTCTAGGTATGCATCTTAAAAGTTTGAAGCCAAGCAAATTCCTTCCATGAAAAGTTCCCCAGAGGAAGAAAGTAAGAAAGGAAATCACACATTCCAGAAATTTTGACACAAAACCTGTGGATTGCATTGTACTCATTGATGGTCTCTCAGACCCATCTAACATAGCAAGCCAGACAAAGCTTAGCCCCGAAACTTGAACCAGTCTCTTTCGCTTCTACTCTTTCTTCCCCTTCCCAACAGCAAGGGTCTTTTAGAAATTAATATTGCCTGACTTCTTCCTGTCATAAAGCATGAATATTTCAAGTTTTAGATTAAATTTTCTTATAACATATTACGAATTAATAAGAACATGAAACCTGGGTGAAGCCATGCCATTCCTTTTCCACACTCATAAAAGACTTTCTAACAATTATGCCCTTTTGGCACAGCCAAGGATTTACAAGCAACACGGAACAACACTTTTCTGGCTCATTTTCCTCTTTCCATACATGCCCCCTGCATTTAGTTACATCCTACGTACTAGCACAAAAAAGGGAAGTGAAGACAGAAGCGAATGGCCTTTTGAATCTAATAAAGTAAAAGACAATAACTAACCATGATAGACAGAAAACATTATTTTATGCTAGCTATTGTTTTCTGGAATGGTGATAGTGAAATTTGGAATGTAAGAATGCACTGCATGTAAACTGACAGAATGAGATAACAACATCCTGGAAAGAACACTTCTGCTCTAGTTATTAAGGACCACCTAATATAGACATGAAGACATTCAGGGCTCTGATTAAAACAGATGAAAATATATTGAAATCTGCACTACCTAGTTGTTGCATTACACTGTTTCTGTCTGGAAAAGCACTGCACTATACTAATAACTGGAGAAACCAAGACGGGGAAAAAAGAAGTTTGAATCCAGAAGAAGAAAAGGCAGATCACAAGAACCACTATTCCCTTTTACAAAATTTTCTCATAGGAGTTTAGCACTGAATATATAAAAAAACTACATGTTCAAAAATAAAGAAATGAAGGAAGAAAGAAATAGAAATCCTTGATAACTTATCCCACAGAAGCATCAAATATCTTTAAACCTAAATTGGCAGTCCCTGAGCTCAGAGCTGCACAAACACATATGAAAGCTTACTTTTCCACACAGTAAATATGTATATGAAATACAATCACTAATTACTAATATTACAAAGAAAGTTTTCCTATTAACCAGGGTCTAGACAAAAGCATTTTACCATTTTGAAATTAAGACACCATTTGGATTACTTGGTATTAAAGTAAAAACAATAGTAAGACATCTGGAGACAGTTCACACCACACACATGTTAAAAAGGACTGTAATCACATAGCCCTGTAATGCTGTATTGCCATTGCTATTACTACATAAAAAGCTATAAGGTACTCGCCAATTTTGCAAGATCTCCATGTCAAACTTGCTCTGAACTTAAAGTTAACTTCTTGGGCTAATTTTTTTTTTTTTTCCACTTCTGTGCACATTGTTTTCCCTGGCTTAAACATTTTTTCCTGATTTACCAGGTGTTTGTAGCTCATTTATGTTACTTTTGCCTATCTTTCCATGCTACAACAACAGTTTTATGACTAAAACATAATGAGGTACTATGTACAAACACATGCCTATGGAAACTCAGTACAGACCTCAGAAGTGGAGACACAGGAGGTGGTGTAGAGGACATGCATGGGATTACAAAAGGTTGGACATAGACTTGGTACTGAAGACAACACTCATAGCTATAAAAATGACTCCCCAATGGTCAGTTAAAGAAACGTGAACATGAAGATGGACAAATCTGGAATTAGTTGTAGCAAGAGAACAAAGAGCAAGTATCTGACATACATAAAAGAGAACATCTATAATAAATTTGGATGAAACATGGAACCGTAGACCAATAAAGAAAGACAAATGCATGTTAGCAAACACCAAAATGTCCCCAAGTGGACCCTAAAGCAAACAAGAGGAAACCATGAACATGAACATTCCCTTCCCTCCTCTGAAAGACTGCAGATACTGTCAACACAGGCAACACCACCATCAGAACAAAGCCACCACCCTTAGGACTAGGAGGAGCAGGGGAAGGGTGAGCACAACATCAAGGAAAGAGGGCAGAAATTGAGTGTGTAATAGTGTTAGCTGGGGGTCTTTTTTGTTATTATTAAAACATTTTTTACATAGAAGCCCTCTTTTTTTTCAGCGAGATCTTGCCTATTAAAAACAACTAAACTCAGATGAATTATTATTTACTATTTCTCCAAGTCTCCCTGATTCTTGACAGTTTCCCAAAGGTTTCTTGTTTCTCAACCAGGCAGAACCATCAGTAAGCTGTTATTTTTTGGAAACTCATGAAGAGTAGCAATGTCAGCAATCTGCAGACCCAGGAAGCCAAGAGTATACTAATCTCTGTGAAAAAAGACCCTGAACTCTACAATCCATAGAAAATCCTATATTTCAGCCCCTAGATAAAAGGACTGTGGTCAATACCTGGCAGACCCTATGCCACAAATTGAGATTAAAATCCCACTTCAATTAGGGAAACTCCCCCGCTCCCCTAAAAAAAACCTTTCACCAGTCTTTCAATAAGGACTAAATGTCAAATGAAATTTACAGTTACACACAGATATTGAGAAACTCCATAACAGTGATTCCCATCTTTGGAAAGAGAGGAAAGTAGTGAATTCAGACAGATTATTAGTGCATAGATATATTTTCAAGACCAGAGATATTCTTGATACTAATACTTGAAAAGCGTCACAATGAATGAACTAGTACAGTCCCTCAGCAGTATTTTATATGCATGAAAGAGAAAATATGAGCTTTGCACCAAATAATAACGACAATGGAGCTAAGCTGTCTTTGATTTACAACTCCATTTACTAAACTACTAGGCTCTACCTTCTGTGGGAGAGACAAAGGTGTGGAGATTAACACTAGCAGGAATAAGATGAACTTTGGCATGACAATGTCTTTCAATATTCTAGACTGCTATCACACTGACCTGTAAAGAGCTAAGATAAAATACAATTTTAAGTATTAAATAAATTATTTTAAATAAATGATACCAATTTCCGCCACATTATCCTTGACACAGTCTATCTATTCCCCACTACAACTTTTGGTACTTGTTGAATCAAAAAAAGTGCTATCATACAAATAAATAAGTACATGCATAAAACCAGATTTAAATGCAGACCAAAAAATACTACCCAAAAACTACATTTATTTCACCACACTTCTGAGAAAATTCTTTTCACTAGTTTATGATAGCACCTTTCTGTCTTCTGCCCTTTGTTACTCATGTTGTAATTTTGGTTTTCACAAAAGACTTGTTCTTTCACAAAGATTTCTGTGATGTGTGAGAGTACTTTGTCGGTATATGGCTTGCTTTTGAATTTTCTGGAAATAAGCATACATATTTTAAAAAAAGGCACAAAATTATTTGGAGGGACAGAAAAAAGTCATTTAACAGTAAGACATCAAACTGTGCCAATGCCACCACCAAGTAATTTCTGTGAGCAGTCTTTGCCTTCCTTACCCCATCTGTCCCTAAAGCCTCTAACACCCACTCACTACATCGCAACAAAAATTCAACTAAGCTCCTTTGGGCAGGGTTCTGTATCTCTGTAACTGCTCTGAAGCACCTAACATATATTTAGAAGCTGTAGAGACAAATAAAGTTAAAAAAAAAAAAAAAAAAAGTCCAAGCTGTTAAAACTTCATTTGTAGGTTCAGTCATTTGTGGATTCTTTGTTATGTTATATGGCAGGAGTATTTTGTTCCATGATTCTAAAGGAAGGAAAAACAGTCCAACTAACGTGACCGATGCGATATGGATTATATTACTCCATTTACATCCTTATCACAGTGTCATAAGACATGCAAAACCAACTGTGAAGTCAGCAGGACTTTTGACATGAACTTATTCCAAATGGGATGAAGGTTGCCCATAAGTACTTCATATACCTTTTATGTTAAATTTACATATATATACACAGATATTGTCTATTACTGTATTTCTCTTCAGAAATGCGTAGGGCATATTAGCAAATTGCAATCTTTCATTTGATCAAAAAACAGCTACTGACTGGAATGGTAAAGCACAAGTTCTGTAACATTACTTCCCTGACTCTCATTGCCTCCCTTTACCTGCTTTCCTCCTCTCCTCTTGCATTTACAATATCTGTGTCTCAACTCTGATGTGACATGACATGATATGATCTCCACAGACCACCCACAGATAACTGTGCCGTCAGAAAACTATCACTCGCAAATTAAATGTGCTTTATTCTAACAGACCTTCTGACAAACTTCTGCCACAAAGAGTATTGGTTTTACTATGTAAAAAGTTTGTGTATTTATATGGATGCAAGTTTTAAGCATGCCATGGGACCCATTCTGGGTGTGATTCAGCATTATTGAAGTTAGGCTTTTGGCATGCAAAGACTTGCAAATGGGGATTCCTCAGATAGCGTGAAATAGAAGATGTGTATCCTAAGGCTCATTTCAGAACAAATGTCTTAACCTGCTCATGTCTGGTTTTTAGTGTGTTGAACTTGAAACAACATGAATGGCTTGGTCTTGCTGACAACCTTCCAGTTTAGTTTCAGTGGAAGTTACTAGACCTGTGCTCTCCTAAAGCTCAGGCTAAACAAAAATAAAACTGGTTCGCAAGTTGGTTCCCAAGTTGCCTGAAACACAGAAAAATGGCAGTTTTTTTTTTTTTAACAGAGCAGTGGTCTCAGTGTTTGGTGCATTTCTGGATACTGCAGATTTTTATTTAAAAAATTTAATTCATCCACTTGCTTGGGGCTAGGGAGCAAGGGGCTAGGAGAAAAAACAGAGCCATTTCCCACTACTGCAGCTCTGCAGAGAGCAGTCCTACTTCCCTGACAGGCCACCTGCATGCTCTGTCTACAAGCACTGGGTTGGTCATGATAATATCCAGTGCCTGGAAAGCAGATCCCGACTGCAGGGCAGCATCCATTCTAGCCTTTACCCAAAAGGCTTAACTACTCCCAGGCCAAGCAAGTAAAAGTCAGATGATGTGGCCCTTATGTATCTTTAAATTTCCAACCACTGTGAAATTGTTCTTTGGAAAAGAATAAAACTTCCGTGTAAGGGAAGAGTCCCTTCCACACAGAAGATCGTCTTCAAATCATAAGACATTTTCCGTGCAAATATGCCACAAATCAGTGGGCATTTCTGTGCAACGTAAGTTCACAGACCAGTTATTTTGCTTGACTCAGAGCTGGTTTCTGCCTCCTGTTATCAGCAAAGCATACTGCTCTGGGGACTGCATGCAACCACCAAAATTACTTTGGTAGGGGAAGAGGGTGATGAAGAAGAAACATACATATGTTACATCAGATGTTAGTCAACTATTTCTACATATTTTTTAAGCCAGCTTTTTGCCTATTGAGTAACTGAATTAAACTAGCGTGAAGGGAGAGAGTTAGCAGATTTTCTCTCTTTGAAATGTTTCACACTCACGACCTTGGTTAGATAATTTAGTGAGCAGACGTTATTGTCAGCTTCTTTATGTTATTCATCTAGAACAGCAGATGCCACACTGAGCTGCAGCTTGGCATCAAGGAAAATCTGCCTGTGTGTCGGGGGAGCCAGGATAGCCTGGACTCCCATAAAGACTAATTGGTACTCCAGTAAAAAGAGCTGTCTTCAGCTCTGCTCAAAAAGAATATTCTAGTGTTTTTAGCATCCTTTTGGATGCTTTTAAGGAAGGCTCCTCTCGGTGCTCCTGCATTTCATCAGCTCTCCCTCTCATGGAAACTCTAAATCACATATTTAAAAATAGACATCAGATTATCTGGGTAAATCATAAAGCTCAGCTTATCTCTCTCTTCCCTTTCAAAATGTACAATTTATTTTGTCCACCAGCTCAGCAGCACGAAGCCACGAATAATCCTGTTTGTCTCAGTAACCCAACTCGGTGATTGTCCCCGCGTATCTCTGTTCTGTGCATGTATGTCACACTGAGGTGCGTGTGTGTCTGTGCGAGCATGGAAGCAGGAGGCAGGAATTCACAGTCCTGGGCACAAAGGTGGACAATCCTGCTCATGCCTCTGTTTATGCCCGTGGCAGCTGTGTGCAATCCAGCATCGCCACACAGCCTTACAGAGTCAGGGAGAATAATACCAGGATTCTGCAGAAGTAATGTACTAAGTACTTCAATTATGCGTTAAATTGTTGTTTAACACCAATCTGGACCACAGTACCCGTGTGCTTCCCCTCAGGGCAGACATAATCAATGCATGGCAGGAAAGGCACGAACATTTTTCGGTTTCTCTTTCCCAGCGGTTCAGAGGCACCACGTAACAGAGCCTTCAGCAGCAACCCCCGACTGCCAAGCCCAGCGTTTCCCGTGCGCGCATCTCCTCATCCTCCTCCCCCTGCCAGTGCGGCCCATCAGGCCACGAGAGCCGGAGAAAGCCCTGCAGGGATATAAATAGCTCCTCGGGGGAGGAGGGGAGAGTGCAGCAGCACGTTTCCAAAGATGCTTGCTGCAGAGGGAGGCTGTGCTGGATTCATTCCGAGGGGAAAGGGAACCGCTAGGAAGTTCGCTGCCATAGCAGGTAGTGTGTGTGCAGAGGGGGCAGCAGCCGCCCTGGGAAAGCTGAAGGCGGAATGCCCCGCTTGCTGGCACAGCAGCGAGGTGGGATTCCCTCCTTGAGTGTCCCAGCTATTTCAGAGCGTGTCTTCAGAGCCTCCCCCGCAGACAGGCTGTGTGTGGGCACGAAGGGTCCACGGCTGAGAGAGACAGCAAAGATACGAACCAACTCCGTGGGAGTGTTATTACCACACGCAGCTTACTGCCTGTGCCAAGTTTGTGCCGAGCCAAGCGGTGTTACTGATACGCGCTGTATGTGCATGCTGCGCTCTCAACTTGCCCCACGCGTGGGCACGGCAGAGGTGCCTCCCTTGTCCACTCTCCCCGGTTTTCCTTAGACAGACAAAGCCCAGGGGGTTCCGTCTCCCCAGAGCCGACCTATTCCCCCCCCCCCCCCCCCCCCCTCTCCCCACTCCCACCGCTGCCTCCCGCAAACTTTGGGGAACTACGGACACAGGTGCGCGCTCGCCCCTTCTCCCCTGCGGGGCCACCGCGGGCGCTCCCCGGCGGCCGGCCCGGCCCCGCTCTCCCTCCCCCCGGCGGGCGGGCAGCGCTCGGCTGGGCGATGCTGCAGTGCCCGGCCCGGCCCGGCCTCTCACCGTCCTCCAGAGCCGCTGCCGCTTGGCACTGACGGAGGTGGCGGTGACGATGAGGTGGGAGACGGACACCACCAGCCCGAAGACGATGGCCAGCAGAGTCCGGACGGGCAGCAGTGAGTAGGACACGAAGGTTACCAGCATGAGCTGCCACATGCCCTGCTCGGGGGCGCTGGGCGGCTCCATGCCGTAGGCGCCGAGCGAGAAGGGGCAGCAGAGGAAGGAGAAGGTGAAGCTGAAGAGCAAGGTGAGCTTGACGATCTGCTGCAGCTGGGTGACCTGCAGGTACTTGACATTGGTGACGATGAAGAGGGAGAGGAAGATGATGCAGTGCACCGGGTGCGAACCTTTGGAGATGGTCAGGCTGGGGCCGGAGAGCAGCTCCACTAGAGCCAGGCTGGCGGTGAGCACAATGAGGACAGCCAGCGCCTTGAGGGTGGACGTCTGCTCCAGCTTCAGGTTGTAGCTCTGGAAGAGAGCCTCCAGCTCCTTGCAGTCAAACTCGTCCTCGCAGGCGATGGCATCCAGCAGCAGCAAGGGAGCGGGGTCCCCAAGCCCGGCTGCCGCTCCTGACGCCGCGGCAGCCGGCGGGGAGCAGCAGCAGTGGCAGCACTTCTTCCTCTTGGTCTTGACTTTCTGAAACGGTATTTCCTCCATGTCAGTGCCATTCATAAACCCCGGGGAAGAAATGCTCCTCCTGGTGTCCCCCGCTGCCGCTCCGCCGCCTCGCTGCTCATAAAAGAGCGGGGGGGCTGCGCTCAGGAGCCGCCGCCGCTCGGCGGGCGCGGGGCCCGGGCGCGGCGGCCGCC